>SJYX01005930.1:457406-559823 GCA_006410675.1 Oreotragus oreotragus | reverse complement strand
ACTTCATGGCAAATAGATGGGGAAACAGTGGAAACAGTGGCTGACTTTATTTTTCTGAGCTCCAAAATCACTGCAGATGGTGATTGCAGCCATGAAATTAAAAGACTGTTACTCCTTGGAAGAAAAGCTATGACAAAATTAGACAGCATATTAAAAGGCAGAGACATCACTTTCTGACAAATGTTCATCTAGTCAAAGCTGTGGTTTTTCTAGTAGTCATGTATGGATGTGAGAGTTGGACCATAAAGAAAGCTGAGTGCTGAAGAACTGATGCTTTTGAACTGTGGTGATAGAGAATTCTTGAGAGTCCCTTGAACAGCAAGAAAAACAAATCAGTCAGTTCTAAAGGAAATCAGTCCTGAATATTCATTGGAAGGACTGATGCTGAAGCTGAAGGTCCAATACTTTGGCCACATGATGTGAACAGCTGACTCACTGGAAAAGACCCTGATGCTGGGTGAGACTGAAGGCAGGAAGAGAAGGGGACAATAGAGGGGTAGATGGTTGGATTACATCACTGACTTGATGGACATTACTTTGAGCAATCTCTGGGAGTTGGTGATGGACAGGGAAGCCTGGCGTGCTGCAGTCCCTGGGGTCACAAAGGGTCAGACACAGCTGAGCGACTGAACTGAACTGGAGTACTTTTTCAGACAAATATAACTAGCCCACAAACATCCTTATTAAAGGCTGTCCTGAAGGATAAATTTCATGTGAAAGGAAAGTGGTCATAGATGGAAGGCCTGGGAGAAAGAGAGGGGTGATGAGCACAGGAAGCAGTATTTGGGTGGCAGCAAATTCACGGTGGCTCAGTAGGACAGAATACACCTGCCAATGCAGGAGATGCCTGTTTGATTCCTGGGTCAGGAAGATCCTCTGGAGAGGGAAACAGCAACCCACTCTAGTATTGTTGCTGGGGAAATCCCATGGACAGAGGAGCCTGGCGTGCTACCATCCATGGGGTGCATAAGAGCTGGACACGACTTAGAGACTAAACAACAGCACCTAGCAAATACCGACTGTAGGAAAATAAGGATTGAGATGGGGACTCAAGTAAAATGTTCTAGATTCTTGTAATTTTGGGTAATATGGCATCAGTATTAGTCAACTTTCAATTTACATAATTTTATTATGTAAATTATTTACTTATGTAATTTGCACCTGCATGTTAAAATTGCTAAAGTTTGTTGCTGGGGAAATCCCATGGACAGAGGAGCCTGGCGTGCTACCATCCATGGGGTGCATAAGAGCTGAACACGACTTAGAGACTAAACAACAGCACCTAGCAAACACCGACTGTAGGAAAATAAGGATTGAGATGGGGACTCAAGTACAATGTTCTAGATTCTTGTAATTTTGGGTAATATGGCATCAGTATTAGTCAACTTTCGATTTACATAATTTTATTATGTAAATTATTTACTTATGTAATTTGCACCTGCATGTTAAAATTGCGAAAGTAACCATGAAAGAGCAAATGCAGATCATGTAAATGTCACTTCCAAACAAATGGGGCAAATAGAATGAGAAAAAGAGACTTAATAACACAGAATAGAAGAAAATCTTAAAAAGAAGTATAAAATAGCAGAGAAATAGAAAGCATACCATAAAAGTGGTAGAAATATCAAAATCTAATTGTGACATTAATTGTCATCAATGTAAATAAGACAAACTCCCCAATAAAAAAACAAAGGTTTCATACTGGATTAAAAATTAAGTTGAATGCTACTTATAAAAGATATGCTTAAAACATAAGGACATTGGAAAATGGAAAAAAAATAAAGGAGAGAAAATGATACTTCATGCAAATTCTAATGAAAATAAATCTGAGATTGCTATGTTAATTTCAGATGGAAACTTTACTAGAGATATGTAGAGGTATCATATGATAAAGATTCAAATTGCTAAGAAGATATTACATTTCAAAAATACACTATATCTTTATAAGTTACACATCAAAATAGGGGAGATATTAGGTAAAGTAGGTAGATCCATCATAGCATTTGGAAGTTTATCATACTTGTCTCAGTAACTGATGAAAGAGTGAGAGGTTGTATTAGTAAGGTTATGAAAAGCTTGAACAACACAATTCATGAATTTAATTTAATGAGCATATGTAGACCACTGCAGCCAACATCTGCAGAGCAAAATTCTTTCAAGGGCACATAACGCATGTGTGACCATCACCCATTTACTGAGCCATGCAACAGATCTCAGCCAATCTTAAGGGGTCATTGGTATACAGACCACATCCTCTGGCCACAATGCAATTACATTATAAAACAATAACATTAACAAAAAAAGGCTGTATGTTTAGAAAGTAAGAAATATACATCCAAGTAACTCATTTGTCAAAGAGGAAATCAGAAAGTATTTAGAATTGCATGACAATAACAGTTTATATATCAAAACTATGGGATATAGCCAATGAAGTACTTTGAAAGAAATGTTTAAACTTAAATACTTATAAAATAAGAAAAGCTCAAAATCAATAAACCAAATTCTGGTTTTAGAAGTCAGAAAAGTAGAGGAGTATAACCTCACTTCCTCCCAAAAAACATAGAAGGAAAGAACTAATAAAGATAAAGGTAGAAATGAATAGAATGGAAGACAAACACACAGTAGAGAAAATCAACAAAGTCAACAGTTGATTATTTGAAAGCATTAACAGTATAGTGTCTCTGGAAGGATTAATTCACAAACAGGAAGAAGGCAAATGAAATTAGGAAAAAAGAGGGGACTTTACAAATGCTGTAGAGATAAAAAGATGGCTTCCTTTGGGATATCCCTTATGAGACGGCCTGCTGCTGCTACTGCTAAGTCGCTTCAGTCGTGTCCAACTCTGTGCGACCCCTTAGATGGAAGCCCATGAGGCTCCCCCATCCCTGGGATTCTCCAGGCAAGAACCCTGGAGTGGGTTGCCAACATAAAGGTAATTCAGCATTCAGTGTTTAATAGTCATTGTGTTAAGTGCAGTATCTCCAGTGGGAAATGTTGCTGGGAAAATGCTGAGTGAACCCAAGTGGGAAGAGAATAGCCAGTGCAGATGGGTTATCTAAAATTCCAGAGACCTGAAGTGGAGCGGAAAGGTATCTGTGACACATCTTTGAAAGCTTGCTGAGAAGCAGTCAGGATGGCATGAGCAGTAGGTATAGTGATAAGCATGGGAAATCAGGTTAGATGGTGAACTTGAAGAGACTCTTGGATGGGGGTGAAAGAGATGGGCATGGAAGGGGTAAAGCATGAAAGAATGGGTACAAGGTTGCAATTCAGACTGCTGTCTAGAGCTTGGGAAATCCTGAGCTCTTCCCTCTAGCTGTCTGACCTGGGATCTCGGCTCTCATTTGTAGCCGCCTGTCCTCTTGGTATTTCTTTTTGAAACACCACCTGTGTTATGTCAAACCTCACAGGGAAAGCCTCTGAATCTGGGAACATAAATAGCTAGTCTCACTCCCAAACATGGAGAAAACCCAAATGACCCACTGCTCAATTTCAAGCCTTCAAAATAACTCCTTGACGGAGGGACTTCCCTGGTAGTCCAGGGGTTAGGAATCTGCTTCCCAGTGGAGGGGACACAGGTTCAATCCCTGGTGGGGAACTAGGATCCCACTTGTTACAGGGCAACTAAGCCTGCACACCCCAACTAAGACCCAGCATAGCCAGAAAAAAAAAAAGAAAAATTCCCTGACTCTCTTTACTTCCTTTCTTTATTCTGTTCATTCTCATATCTGTTTTTCTCCTCCCCCTTTCCAAACCTCCTCCCTCCCTCTCCCTTCCTTCCTTCCTCCCTTCCTTCTGGCCTCACACTTTCCCTCATATGCCAAACATTGTCGAGTTCTCACTGTGGTGTAGACCAGGGATCAACAGACTTTTTCTGTAAAAGGCCAGGTAGTAAATATTTTGGGCTTTGGAGGCCATATGGTCTCTGTCACAACTACTCAACTCTGAGTTGTATTGTGAAAGCAGCCCTAGACAATACATAAACAAATGGGCGTGTCTGTGTTCCAGTAAAATTATAGACACTGAAATTTGAATTGCATGTCATTTTCACAGGTCACAAACCATTATTCTTCCTTTCATTCTTTTCAACCACTTAAAACTATAAACTACATTCTTAGATCATGGGCTATACAAACAGGCAGTGGGCCTGAGGGCTGTAGTTTCCTGACCCCTAATATAGAATTCTAGAAAAAAATAGTCTAAATGTCGGCCCTGCATTCTTGCATCTCTGTTGCTATGGCATGAGTCTGTGATACCCTTGAGTGCATGACTGCTACCCAACCATGTGAGGACAGGTTAGAAATAAGCGGCAGGAGTCGTGAGGAGAAAGGGAAGACTGCCCCTGGAGAAGGTGACATTTGTCCTGCCCCTTGAAGGATGGGTGGGTTTAGATGGTTTATAATTAGACTACCTCCCAATTCTCCAATTCTCTTCATTTTTGAACTTGAAACCTCAGTCATGACCCCTCTCTGCTGACTGAAAATCACTGGACTATTTCAGTAGGCATAGATTCAGCTACAATCCAGATTCCTTCCTCTCGGATGTCCCTCCTTACCTGTAATATGGAACCCTTGTGGGATGTATGTGAGAGAGCTGAGCTGTTGAGGCTCTGAGCTCAAGAGGCAGAAATCCAGCTGAGTTCTGCCCTCACAGAACTTGGCTCATCCGAGCGGTCCTCAGAGCCAGGGTTTCTGAGTAGAAGAGTAGGGACCTGCTTCCAGTTTCTTGTCAAGACCTCATCTAAGAAAGCCATTTAGATGGCCACATTTGGACCTGTCTCAGTCCTTTACAACTGGACATGACCCAGCCAGAGTACCAAAAAGCAGGCTCTGCTTTTTCAGCATCAGTGTTCCACTTCCTTTCCCTCTCCCTCTTTCCTTCTCTTCTTTCTTTAAGCCTTCGCAAAAGGCCAGGGTTCTGAAATATGAATTGATTGTGCAAAACCAACTAAAATCTACCTGGGGCAATATACAGATTTTTCATTTATCTCCCTCACCATCTTCCAGTCCTTGAATGTGTGTTTAAAGGATAGGAGTCCTAATTTATCACAGGGATCATAAGAGATGCTGTGGCTTCTATCTTTGAAGTTCTAATGATTAGATGGCATTGTTATTTACAGCTGGGGACCAAGGCTGGTATAGCTCTAAGAAGGAGCCTGACTCTTGCTGGCATTTTTTATGATGGGAGAGTGGGTCTTTACTTCATGTCCCAGTACCATCATGTAGTAAAAAGAACACTGAACTTGAACATTTAGAATTGGATTAAGATTCCAGTTTGATTACCTACTATGTTTATTACCTTGGGAAAGTTACACAACCTCTTAGAAAGTCCAGTACAGCTACCTGTTCTTTAAAATAGAGATAGCCGTTTTTAATTCATGAGTTCTTAAGAGGGCACTGTGAGATAACAGATGCAAAAGTGCCTTGCAAAGTATGAAGCTGGGGACACTTTCCAGAGTGGTCATCAGACTACCCAAGACTCTAAGTTCCCAAGGACCTTAGTAAAGAAGGAGATGAATGTCAAAGAGAGCAGAATTCTTCCTTGAACTGGCTTAGTAATTTCCCACTTTCCTGTTTCTTTCAGTGGCTCTTTTCTTAGTCCAATAAATGTCTCCTTTCTCTAGATACCTCACAACTGTTTGTCTCTAAGGCCTGCCACGTGGTCCACAACATGGTACCCCCAAATATGGTGACTTGGCATGTAGAATATTTTAAAGTGAAAGAATTTGAAACTGACAGGTGCAGAATTGCACCTGACCTCCCCCTTCCTCCCTGATCACGAGATCACTGTATGAGAGGTGCCCTTCCTGTAGCACCCTTGTCTCTGAAGACAGGGAATATAGGGACAGCACGAGGAGTCCAAACAGGTAAGGCTTGTTTCCTTAGTTTTCTACTTGTCAGTCATACCCCTTTACCCTATCACATTTTCCCATAACTTTCCACTCTTCATCAAGCCTAGTATAAAAATGCTCAGGCTTAACTGCTTTAGTAAAGCAGTTAACTACTTTAGTTATGAAGACTCCTATGCCATGTGAAATTTCTTTTAAATTGGTATGCTTTTCTCCTCTAANGAGTAGAAGAGTAGGGACCTGCTTCCAGTTTCTTGTCAAGACCTCATCTAAGAAAGCCATTTAGATGGCCACATTTGGACCTGTCTCAGTCCTTTACAACTGGACATGACCCAGCCAGAGTACCAAAAAGCAGGCTCTGCTTTTTCAGCATCAGTGTTCCACTTCCTTTCCCTCTCCCTCTTTCCTTCTCTTCTTTCTTTAAGCCTTCGCAAAAGGCCAGGGTTCTGAAATATGAATTGATTGTGCAAAACCAACTAAAATCTACCTGGGGCAATATACAGATTTTTCATTTATCTCCCTCACCATCTTCCAGTCCTTGAGTGTGTGTTTAAAGGATAGGAGTCCTAATTTATCACAGGGATCATAAGAGATGCTGTGGCTTCTATCTTTGAAGTTCTAATGATTAGATGGCATTGTTATTTACAGCTGGGGACCAAGGCTGGTATAGCTCTAAGAAGGAGCCTGACTCTTGCTGGCATTTTTTATGATGGGAGAGTGGGTCTTTACTTCATGTCCCAGTACCATCATGTAGTAAAAAGAACACTGAACTTGAACATTTAGAATTGGATTAAGATTCCAGTTTGATTACCTACTATGTTTATTACCTTGGGAAGGTTACACAACCTCTTAGAAAGTCCAGTACAGCTACCTGTTCTTTAAAATAGAGATAGCCGTTTTTAATTCATGAGTTCTTAAGAGGGCACTGTGAGATAACAGATGCAAAAGTGCCTTGCAAAGTATGAAGCTGGGGACACTTTCCAGAGTGGTCATCAGACTACCCAAGACTCTAAGTTCCCAAGGACCTTAGTAAAGAAGGAGATGAATGTCAAAGAGAGCAGAATTCTTCCTTGAACTGGCTTAGTAATTTCCCACTTTCCTGTTTCTTTCAGTGGCTCTTTTCTTAGTCCAATAAATGTCTCCTTTCTCGAGATACCTCACAACTGTTTGTCTCTAAGGCCTGCCACGTGGTCCACAACATGGTACCCCCAAATATGGTGACTTGGCATGTAGAATATTTTAAAGTGAAAGAATTTGAAACTGACAGGTGCAGAATTGCACCTGACCTCCCCCTTCCTCCCTGATCACGAGATCACTGTATGAGAGGTGCCCTTCCTGTAGCACCCTTGTCTCTGAAGACAGGGAATATAGGGACAGCACGAGGAGTCCAAACAGGTAAGGCTTGTTTCCTTAGTTTTCTACTTGTCAGTCATACCCCTTTACCCTATCACATTTTCCCATAACTTTCCACTCTTCATCAAGCCTAGTATAAAAATGCTCAGGCTTAACTGCTTTAGTAAAGCAGTTAACTACTTTAGTTATGAAGACTCCTATGCCATGTGAAATTTCTTTTAAATTGGTATGCTTTTCTCCTCTAATGGGTCTTTGTTAGTGTAATTTCCTTCCTAAGAGGATCAAGGAAAAGTTTTTACTTCCTTTAAAGGTGTTTATCAATTTGTTCTGATACCCCCTTCACTATTCCACTGTGGCTCTGCTGGAAATTTGACTCCACTGGAAATTTGGCTCTGCTTTTAAGGGCATCTTCTTCCGAGAACTGTCCTACAACTTCAGCCTCTAGACAGAGAAGGATTGCTACTCTGAGTTGCACTCTTTGGAATGTAATCACACAGTTTCTTGTTGTTATGTATTTCTTGGGTGACTGTATGTGCAGAGACTAAATGCTTTGAAATCGAGTCACTCAATGCCTAGGGAGTCCTGGGCCCACAGTTAGTAATTGATAGTTGTTTAATGAAAAGTAAGTTAGACCATGTAGATCACCTGAATTTGAGGTTTTTCCCAGGTGTGTGGAGGTCTCCTGGGTTCTGCTTTTGCTCTCTATGAGACTGGTCTCCAGGAGTTGTTAGCAGAGCCTTAGCATGTTTAAGTTGCTGTTCAGCTCTTTCCATAACCACCTGAACCACATACATGGTGCCCAAGAGAAATTAGGTCTGAATCAAGGCTGCCAGTGCGGTTCCTTGTCCCCACCCTGGAGCTGACCAGAGGTGCCCACCTTCAGATACTTTCACAGGCACTGAGGCCCTTTAAGGCCTCTTAGATTAAGTGCCGTTGCTGAATAATTTGGGGTGTTGAATAAAGTGGGTCCCTTGCTGAATAATTTGGGGTGTTGAATAAAGTGGGTCCCTTTTACAGAGAGACAAAACTATTTTACCTATTTTGGCTGCTGAAATAATATTAAAACTCAGGGCATGATCAGCTTAACTACTAGGGGAAAGGAGAAGGATATTCACAAATATTGGATTTCTCTTCTTGGAGGAAGTTCTGGTTTTTTGGCTGTTCTCCCTGGACTAGAGTGTCTTAGAGTCCGCTCCTTCTGAGATAGGCCTCTGCTCCTGTTGGAGCAGCCGAAAACTTTGATCTGTCCTCCTGGAGAAGGTGAGAGGGTCTAGTTATTCACCAGCACTCGCAGGCAGTGACTGATTGCCTGTCTAATGTTCACAAGTGCCTGAATCATTACATGAACAAAATCGTTTTCATCTACCAGTGGCTCTCAAGGCTGGCTCTGCATCTGGATCACCTGGGAGAGCTTTGATGGAAACAGATGCTAGTGCCCTACACCCTAGAGAGCCTGGCTGAATTAGTCTGGGGTGGTATGGACGCTGGTGGGTTCTTTTAAAAAGAAAAGCTTTAAATGACTTTAAAGCTTTAAATTACAGTTAGGGGTAGAAACTCCTGCTCTACAGAAGGGGACAGCAAACATTTTCTGTCAAGGGTCGGATAGTAAATATTTTAGGTTTTGCCGGCCACACAATTCCATGACAATTACTCAGCTCTCTCATGGCAGCACCAAAACAGCCATCAGTGAATACAGCTGTGTTCCAATAAAACTTTATTTTCCAAAACAAGCAGTGGGCAAGATTTGGCCAGCTGACTGTAATTTGCTGACTCCTGCTCTAGTCTAGACTATTGCATTTATGAAGACGAGGCACTATGCTTTATGAAGTTCAACTCTGGGTCCCTGGCAAAGTGACCTGGCATGCAACAGATACTCCATAAATACTTATTAAACTAAATTGAATTTAGTGAGTTTATTGTGCTCGTGGTGTAATACCTGAGAAGGAGATGGAGTGGCTAGCCTTGGGAAAAAATTATAGCATTTGGGGTAGAAAATGTTTATGGCTTAATGCTTTGGGACAATTCATGTAAAAACCTGTTTAACTTTATTAAAACTTTACTGAACTCTTTAGTGAAACTTTTCAAAATAGATTGATATTAAGTTGTGTGTTTGTGTGGCAGTAGGGAGAGAGATGAGATTTTCCAAAGTTTTTATTGGTCTGTGCCTATTAAATATACGTGTGTGTGTTCAATAGTGTCCGACTCTTTGCAACCCTTTGGACTGTAGTCCCCCAGGCTCCTCTGTCCATGAGATTTTCCAGGGAAGAATACTAGAGTGGGTTGCCATCTACTACTCCAGGGTATCTTTCCGACCAGGGATTGAACCTCTCTCTTGTGCCTTCTGCATTGGCAGGAGGATTCTTTACCATTGCACCACCTAGGAAGGCAACATAAAATATATATAGCAACCAAGAGAACACCCATAATTGGTCAATCAATGACTCAGTTTATGAAATCTGTTAACTCGTTTGTCTAAACTGCCCAGCCAATTCAATCAAACCGATGCCATAGTAACGTTATGTAAGCACAATCTCTGTATTTCAATGTTGACAATACACTGGTTAGAAGAAATATATGTAGCTCCTTAAGTTTTGCTTTGGTGGACATGAGAAGCAGGTATTAGCTACAAAATGCCTGCATTCAATTGGCGAGGTACTCGGTAAGAAGTGGAGGCTCACAGCCATTGCATCATGGCCTCAGATGTGACCAAATGACCCTAGGAATGAGGACATGGAGACGATCTCCAGAGAGCAGTTTAAAAAACAAAACAGAATGCATTGGAAATTTCTACAAAGAAATTACTCTTGTATGTAGATGCTTAGAAAACAAGGCCAGGCATCCATTTTTTCTTTTCCTCTTTGGTCAAATGCATCAGTCTTGGTTTTAATCCAAGTCTATACATCAGTTGCAATCCAGAGATATCATTTATGTGACTTGGCTCCTCTTGATAGGAGCTTCAGTTCAGTTCAGTTCAATCACTCAGTCGTGTCCAACTCTTTGCGACCCCATGAATCACAGCACTCCAGGCCTCCTGTCCATCACCAGCTCCCGGAGTTTACTCAAACTCATGTCCATCGAGTCAGTGATGCCATCTAGCCATCTCATCCTCTGTCGTCCCCTTCTCCTTTTTTCTGAATGTTGAGCTTTAAGCCAACTTTTTCACTCTCCTCTTTCACTTTCATCAAGAGGCTTTTTAGTTCCCCTTCACTTTCTGCCATAAAGGTGGTGTCATCTGCATATCTGAGGTTATTGATGTTTCTCCCAGCAATCTTGATTCCAGCTTGTGCTTCTTCCAGCCCAGCGTTTCTCATGATATACTCTACATATAATTTAAATAAACAGGGTGACAATATACAAACTTGACGTACTCCTTTTCCTATTTGGAACCAGTCTGTTTTTCCATGTCCAGTTCTAACTGCTGCTTCCTGACCTGCATACAGATTTCTCAAGAGGCAGGTCAGGTGATCTGGTATTCCCATCTCTTTCAGAATTTCCCACAGTTTATTGTGATCCACACAGTCAAAGGCTTTGGCATAGTCAAAAAAGCAGAAATAGATATTTTTCTGGAATTCTCTTGGTTTTTCCATGATCCAGCAGATGTTGGCAATTTGATTTCTGGTTCCTCTGCCTTTTCTAAAAGCAGCTTGAACATTTGGAAGTTAATGGTGTATGTATTGCTGAAGCTTGGCTTAGAGAATTTTGAGCATTACTAGCGTGTGAGATGAGTGCAACTGATAGAAGCTTAGGATTCCTAAATTCTGATGGCCTGATTGTGCAAAGGGGACTGTGCATGTGTGTGAATGGTGACACCAGCACCCTGGGGCTCAGTTAGTCTTTGGAAGGAGTAAGTAATACCCAGGGGCATCTAATTCACTGGGACTGGCACACACAGAATATTTAATCTAAAACTTTTCCTTGATTGTGGTTGGAGACTTTTTACATGGGATAATCTGTGGGCTCAAATTGCCTCTGGAAAGAGCCTCCTGCTAGGGGGCCCTGGTGTAGACAAACCACAGAGAGGAGGAAGGGGTTATAAACAGTGAGTTCTGCACATTATGTGAGCACAGTAATTTGTTATTAGTGCAAAGCTTATTGAAAGTAGAGGGTGTGTATCTATGGCTAAGCAGCAGGGAGAGGATGTTAAAGTTTTGATGGAAAACTAAAATTGCTCAGGAAAATCTAAATTGCTCAGGAGAATGTTCCTTTCTCCACGTGTGCCTTTTAAAATGAATTTCCTTTTAGGCAATACGTTGTTCTTTTACCCAGGACAGAACCTGGAGGGGTCTGAGTCTTTAAGCTCCTGACATTTCTTTGCATGATTGTTAACGGGAGTCCCTTGGGAAGCATGCTTTTCCATGCATGTGTCCTGTATTGTCTTTTCTTTTCCCTCCTCCTCCCACCCCTTCTCCTTACTGCAGAGGTAGCAATCCTCCTGCTATTAGCAAGATGTCTATTATAGTGTCATTAAAAAAGCCATAGTCAGTGCAAGGAATGACTCATGTCATGGAGGACTTAATAATTCACTGTAATAAAAGTTTAAAGTTTTATGATAAACCACTCTCAGGGGAGTTAAATATAATCCTTAGCAGGTCACACACTGACTACAAAGCTTACATTTGTAATGGTAATTTGAATTTACTACATTGCCTTTAGTTTTTAAGCGTTTGTGTGTCATTAGACCTTATAAATTGATTTATATATTTCAACTCCAGTATAATTCTGCATAAAGGTACAATAAATTTTATGGATTGGAGATATGGCATCTAAAACATTTTAATAAAATTATTGTTCTAAATTCACTTAACTGGCATTGATGAAAAGCTGAAGCAAAGAAGCCAACATTTCAGAACTTTCACAAACTGGATGAGGTGGGAGTGGCAGCTGCAGGTGGGGGGTTGCTGGGTGTAATTCCTCATGGCCCCTCCTTGCTTTGTCAGCAGAGAGAGACCTCTGGGGCCATTCTTGAAAGGGTGCCCACTGCCATGCAGCCTGCCGTGTGTGGGGACTTCAAAGCTCTGGGTAATGCACTGCTGATGAGTTTGCAGTAGAGGGGAGCCAATTGCATCCATCAGAAGGACCTTTCTGTCATTTGGGGAACTAAATAGAATTCTGGCTTTTCAAGAAAACGAAAGGAAGCTTGTCTAAGCCAGCAGTGTTTACCTACTCACCGTTGAGGGCAGATCACCTAGTCCTTAATTATTTTCTCCTCCAATTTCTAAAGGAATACGTTAAAAAAGCACCACCCCCCCCAACACAAACACACACACACCCGCACCCACACCCACACACAGACACACACACAAACCAATCTGCTTTAGAGTGAAATGCTAGGGGCTGCCGGATCCCCCTTGGGGTTTGCTTGGCTGCCCCGGCCCTTGGCTTCCCAGGCCTTTGGCCTCACTGCCCATACTTTTGAGGAATGTGTCTCAGCCACATTCTCCCTTTCCCTTTATTAGAAAAATACAGGTCAAATAAACCGGATTATGAAAAGTGAAAATCAAAACCTACAAAAACAGAACCCTTGTTTGTTTCATGGGCTTGGATCCAAATGGCACCGAGGCAAGCTCCTGAAAGCAGAGGAGGGAACGGTCCCTCCCCATTCCCCTCCCACCCTTGCCCCCAGATCCTCCTATTAACTTTTCACTTCTTCTCATTGGTCTTATTTCAGCTAGCTGGTCAGGAGTGAGTTGTGATTAATTATATTTTCCTTCTGACTTTGCAGATTCAGGGGGGATCGCCCATTGGCTTCTTTCCTGTGAGAACTGTTTACATTTGGCAGTGTGCTTTTAAGTCACTGAAAGCGGTGCTGAATTTGGCTAAAAATACTTGATAAACTATACCGTCTGTTTTAGGGCTTTAAATAATTATCCAGCTTTTTTTTTCTTTTTGCATACAGCTTCCCCCAGTGCAGATCTTCAGAACCTTTTGTCTAATCCTGTGTATAGGCCTTCCCATAATGAAACTTAAAGAGGTCTTGGCTGGCACTGGTGGCCGGTTCTCTTCACGTTCCCTTGTCACTTGCACATTAGAAAAGCTTTACCCCCTCGTTGGGGGCAGGATATTTTTTGTTAGAAAAGCGTCGAGGTAAACCTCCAGGGACCCTCAGGACTCAGTGGGTGTGTCACTGTTAAATGACCCTGCCAGCTGGACAGGTTGAGGTACAATTTACTGGAAATATATTAAAAGTGTCTTGGGAAATGATTCTTAAAAATGTTCCCACTGCTGGTGTGATACAGATAGAACCCCAGTGTGCAATGGAGAAAAATTAAATTGCAACAAGAAACCCCTGATGGTACAAAGATGGCTTGTGGGGAGGAGGATTGAATTCAAGGGACTAAAGGGAGAAAATTCAGCTTCCAATGACTTTGTATCTAGGGTCCAAGCCAGGTCTGCACAGGGCAGAGGACAGGACAGGTGGGAACACTTTCATCTGACAACTGACGTCTGTGTGCATTTTCCGGGTAGTCAAGTTGTCAGCCTCTGCATTCTCCTCTCTCTCCACACGCCCCCTCCTTAGTGACATCCCCAGAGAATCAGAGTTGGGACCTTATGCAGCCTTATGTATAGACACATTTAGCAGCTACTTGTATGATATGATTTATGCAGCAGGAAACAGTTTCTGGCTGGAGTGGCTACCATTCAACTTGTTTTTTCCTCCAAAGCAAAGACTCTCCAGGAATCGCTATTTAAAATGCGAATGGACCACAGAAAGGGAGTAGACATTTATCAGTCATCAACACCATGGTGAGAATTAGCTGATCAGGACCTAAAAGAGGACACACACCAGAGGAATTTGGTTGAGGAAGAAGAACTTGCTTAAGGTCGGCAAGCCAGAGTGGTACACTGCAAAGAGAGCCTGGGGCTGTCAGGAAAGGTGCAAAGACTATGGGGAGTGGCCTGGGGGAAGGACCAAGAATGGGAAGTGTAGCAGACCCATCAACGTGAATTTGACCAGCCTTGGACTTTGCCTTAGAATTTTCCTTCAGATGACACGAGCAGTTCTACACATCTTGTCACTTGGAGTTTTGCCCTAGAAATCTCATCTTGTATCTCTGAAATTTTCTTGGTCCATTAGGAGATGACTTTATGCACGGTAAACTCTAAATTTACAAAAATATTAAAATATATGATAAATAGAAAAATACGCAAAGAGATTTCACATATGCCCCTTTGGTTATTTTCATGATCAGCGTGGCACACAGTGGATGCTTAATAAATATTTACTCATATGAACTGAATATGTAGAACTGGTATTATTACCAGTCTCATTTTATGGATGAAGAGATTGAACCTCAGAGGGGTTGAGCTGCCCAAGATCAGGCAGCTGATCGGTGCCGAAGCCTCTTTCCATTCTTAGAATCCCCCACCACCTGCCTTTCATCAGGCCTAGAGGCCCCCTTTGCAATACCCTACTTTGCTTGCCTTCCTTAGCTAGGTCAAAAACAGTGCTTTCAACTTTTGTAGTTCTGACTGCCAAGGCCAGCTCTTCTTCCTTGCCTTTGTGTGAGAATAGGATTGAGCAAGGCTCTCTATGCTTCATCCTGTTAAATCAGGGCCATGTAGAGAAACTGAGTGTGATCCACAGGGCATGTCCTTGACCCTTTAATTATAATTTGCTGTGCTTCTAGATCCTCAGTTGCCCAACCAGATAGACTTTTCCATCCAACTGGAGGCCTTGAAGATTATTTTAACTGAAAATAACTTGGATGTCTAAAACTAGAATTGGTGGCCCATATTCTTACACCATGTGTGGTAAGATATGCTCATAAGGAGCACTGTTTGAACCCAGAATTGGGTCCCCCAAAAGCCAATGTCTAACAGCCAAGTGACCCAAAAGTAATGCATTTGAAGTGGAGAGGGCTAATGGGGAAAATGCCCTTGATATTCTTGCCGGGGCAACTTAATGCCAGGAGCCAGAGTGCTAGATGGTAAAAACAAGTCCAGCGTGGCGTGATAGAGAGGCGAGAGGCTGGGGTGATCATCTCAAGACACTGATGAGCGCTTGCATAATCAGCTGACTGTGGATAGCGTTTGGAGATTCAGGTTGGTTTAATGGTAGGGAGCAGAGATGCCTAAACCATAAGCAGGCTGCTTGACCTCGACCACAAAAATGTGTTTCTGTCATTTTATCTCACTCACTGCTCCTACCCCCCAACTCAATTTGGGCCTTAGTTTTCTCTCTGAGAAAGGAAACTCGCTCTTGCCAGACCCCAGAGTAATTCAGTGTCTCTCTGAATGGCATTCTGTATGTTTTTCTCTCCTTTTTTATTGTGGGCTCAGTTTGATTCTAAAACATTCACAGATAATTCTCAGATACTCTAGCTGAGTCATAAAGATGATAATACTTCTTAGGCTTGCACTTTTAAAAATAGATTGTGGCTTAATTATTCCATTCTGTGTCTCTTGAAATATTACAAATCATATTGTCTTCCTTCTTTTTTCCCACTCCTTTGTGTATGTGTGTGTGTAGGTATGTCTGTAGTATGTAACAATTAAACGTGCATAGAAGAACAAAGCATGTGACCCTTAGGCCTGCACCATCCCCCAGTTGGAGCTATTAGCCAGGTACATGCACAATTAACCAGCTGATTCTTAGATTGAAGGCTGAAGGAGCTAATTACTGGTACAAAAACTTCACCCAGATAAGAAGAGGTGGTTCTAGAAATTTAGTCTTTATACCTCTTTCTTCAGGGTGACTAGATAGTGTGTGTGGGCATGTATGCATGTATATATATTTCTTTTAGGTTGACCCATCTTCCTGGTTTGCTTTTATCACAATTGCTTAATGACATCAGTGAAATCCCCTATTTATGCTGTTTTAAATAGAACCTACCAAATCACATTCCATTCAAATTCTGGCATAAAGATCTATTGCAGGCTGTTTATGTGTGGTGAATTTTCTCTTAAATCTAGAATCCTGCAATAATCTGTTGGACAATGAGTGATGTATATGGATGTTATATATGTTGAATATCTTATTAAGAAGTACCTCTGGGAAGGGAATTCATATTTATTGATAGCTTACCTTGTACCAAGCAACATCATCCATTATCTTCTCAATAACCCTATGAGGTTGGTAGATTATTCCCGTTTAATACATGAGGTTACTGAGGTCATACAAAGTGTGGTAACCTGCCTAGGGTCATACAGCTTGTCTTAGGTGAATTTGCCAAATGCTGGCTTTTTTCATTACTCAACTTGATAAAGTTCTGTGAACTGGATGAACTCCATTCTTATATCTCTGTGTAGCTATGAAATGCTATAGTTCTAAACAATTCTCTTTACAATGTCTCTGGAATTTAGAGCTAGTGGAAGTACGATGAAGCATATCAGACTGCATATGTTAAGCAGACCATCTAGACTTCTGCTTCAGCCTTATTCATATGGTTTATGGTGATGCTGAGGAAGCATCTTTGGTACATTGTCCTCTGTACTTCTGTGACATCTTTCATATCCATTTCTCTGGCATTCCTGCCTCATCCTTTCCCCTGGATGCCTTGGGATTTTTCCATTCTCCAAGGATGTCCCCACCCAGCTCTGTCTTCCCTAGATGGGATTCCATGATTTGCAACTTCCCCACTTTCAGGAGACTTCCCTGGTGGCTCAGATAGTAAAAACGTCTGCCTACAATGCAGGAGACCTGGGTTCGATTCCTGGGTTGGGAAGATCCCCTGGAGAAGGAAATGGCAACCCACTCCAGTATTCTTGCCTGGAGAATCCCATGAACAGAGGAGCCTGGTAGGCTACAGTCCATGGGGTCATCAAGAGTTGGACACGACTGAGCGATTTCACTTCCCGTTTTCAACAAACTCCCATCTCTCGTGTTCCTGCCCCTAGGCTATGCTCTATGCTTTCTGGCTTGTTAATAAAACAATTTCACAAGAACATGGGGATTGTTAGATGCTAGTGGAATTAATACATTATGGTGCAGCCACTATCTGACACTATCAAGTTTCCTCTTGGAAAAATGAAGGGACAGGTGTGAAGATGCTCTAAGATCCCATCTTTTTCAATTTCATTTTAAACATATGATCCATGAACCTCCACACATTATTCTTACATTTTGACAAGGGCCTTCTGTATATAATGGATCTTAATTAAAAGAACACCCTTCTCTCTTCTGCTCCTTAAATGGAATGTCCCAGGTTTAATGCTTGGCCATCTCTCCTCTCATGGAGGGTCCCTATGACCCCATATTTATGCTAATGGCTCCTAAATCCACATTTCCAATCTCCCTCTGACCTTGAGTTCCTATCTCTATGTTGCTATCTGTTGATCATTTTCATTTGGGTTTTCCACAGTTCTCCAAAATTCACTAAATACAAAATAAAATCATCATTTTTATACCCTTCCAAGCTTCTCTTTCTTCCTTATAGACCATTCATGAGTAATACCACTCTCTTTTTGTCACCCACTGGGGAAATTTGCTAATAGTCCTACTGGGGTTGCAAAGAGTCGGACACGACTGAGCGACTGAACTGAACTGAACTGAACTGAACCATCCTCACCTTCCTTAACATCTTCTTTCTAAACACTCGTGCCTTTGCTTCCCCCTTTGCTCTTTGTCAGCTACACCCTTGAACCTCCCATTTGATTTCCTGGTTCATGGTTTATTCTCCATGATCAGGTAGTAAGGTTGGTTGAAGGTAGGAACCACATCTTTATACTACTCTAAAGCAAACAAGATGCTCAAAAACAGTGGATGGATGGATGGATACTTCCATGGCATTCTATTTGTATTGACCTGAAATTATAAATCTGGCGCATGCAGTCTGTGTAAGAAGGATTCCTAAATCCCCTGGGCACAGAGATCCAGTTGTCTAAGCAAAGGAATGACAGCTGAATGCCAAAACCCTGATTCCTCTCAGAGCAGTGGGAATAAAGCTAGTGGAAATAACATGGGCAATAAATTTGCAACACCTTGCATATCTAATGTTCTTCTTCCTTTCATGGTGTACCAGAAAGAGATTGTAGAGCCGGGTGAAAGAGGAGACTGTGTTCCAGGTGAGTCTGCAGGCCAGCACTGGGGTGTGTGCATGTGTGCAGGCGTGTGTGCCTGCTGCTCTCTAACAGACACACAAAATGGGAAGTGTGTAGCCCATTGTTTCCTCTGCCCAGGTAGTTGGGCGTGTTCAGTATTTCTTCAGCAAATGGGGTCGCTTATCCAAACACACAATTGGACAATAAACGAAACCGTGGGAAATTCACAGTGCCAGAGGTCTTCATTCAGTGCTGATTTTAAATGGACCTTGATGCATAGGATGAAAGAGCCATTAGCAGGGAAGAATTTAAACTACATTAGAAGAACAGAGAAAATTGTCCAACATTTGGTCAGTCCAGTGTGGTAAAAGGGAATATGGGGTGGGGGCAAGCTATTAGAGAAGGAAAGTTGTCTTCCCACAGTGGTGCTGAAGAGCAGGCATGGGGTGGAATAAAGTGCCAACGTGGATCTGGAAACAATGCATAAATACCATAAATACATGCAAAGTTCCCAGACGGTAGAACAGTTCTTTCTTCACCGCTAAAAACATTACAAATGCCTTTCCTCTTTCCTCTCTCTTCTCCCAACTATCCCTCCTCCTTCCTTTGATTCTGTCTATAGAACGTAAAGTATATTTGCGGCACTTAAAGGAAGGCTTCAACTACTGTTTTACAAGTCAATACTAATTATTGTTTAGCACTGGATTATGGGCCGGATCATGGAATTAAAATGGAGCTGTTAGGACACCTTTGTACCTGGCAAAGAGTTAATGAGCACATGCTGGGTCCCTGTAGTAACTGCCAAGCTGGTTAACTATTTTATCAATGGCACAGGAACAAAATCTAATAAATCATTTTACTTTTATCTCAGTGTTTCCTTCTTCATTAGCAAAATGAAAAAGCTTTGTTGTAATGGTTATCATATGATGGGAAAATTTTAAAATATTGTTCAATTGGTTATCTGCAGAGTGGGGTAGATGTGTATATTGGAGGAAGAAAAAAAATGACAAGCAAATCTGGGGTTAGCAAAGCTACTGGATTAATAGCATAAACAGAGAAAGTGATTTGTCTCCTGAGACCCAGGGTGGTGACTGGACTTCCTCACGAGGGTGTGTTTGGTGAATTATAGATCAGAACTCAGACAGCGTGTGTGCATGTGTGTGCGCACGTGTGTGTGTGTGCGTGCGTGTGTGGGTGTATGTGTGTGTGTGTGTGTGTGTGTTTAGTATGGCAGCCTACACTTTAGAAATGGAAGGACAGGGCTTCTGCCTCCAGGTCTAGTCACTTGGGATTTCTTGGTAAGGGCTGCTTAGCTGGGACAATTTGGAAAAGGGGAGGGTGTGAGGAAGAACAGGGGTGAGTTATGAACAATCTGTTTGTTCTGATGAGATGTCCAGCTGGGTTGGCAGCCAGACTTCCCAAAGCAACTCAATTCAGCAGATCTTTGAGCAACTAAATGGTCCTTCGTGGCTTTAGGGTCCTGCTGACTGGAGTGAGATTTGAACCAGTGACCTGTAAGTGAGAAATGCTATTTGCTATTGCCGGGTGCATGTGCTGTTTAGTTTGACCCTCTCACCGCCCCCCACAGGCTCCTCAAAATTAACATTTAGACATGTTCACCACTGAAAATGGGGTACAGATGACTGTCTCCCTTACCCTGGTGATTAGACCTAAAACTGATTTTTAAAAGCTTTGGAAATGGTTGGTGAAATACGTTATTTGTATGAATTCTACAAATTTTAACTTCCTTATGTGATAATAAAGCAAGGGATGGGATGGGGTGGCATACTCTACATATAAGTCAGGGTATGCAAGGATAATGTATAGCTTAATAACAGATTCAATTTTTCTCCGTGTTAGGTGTTAGTACTCACTTCAGTAATTTATAATATTGGAATTACTTTGTGGGAGTTAAGAATCCATTAAGATGTGTATCTTATGCAGTTGGTATTACATGTAATATATATATATTTTAATTCTTAATCTTTAACCTCAGTATTGCATAAAGGTGTGAGGGATCAATTATAGATAAAAAGGGGGGAGATCTCAGAGGACTTGCAAACCTATTGGCAGTTTCTCCAAGATACAGTACCAGGTTTGTATATATTGGTATTTAGTTTGCCATTGCTCAGAAGAGGAGAAACTTTGTAATTGATTTTATTTGAAAGCAAGAGATGGGACCAAAGAGAGCTTTTGGTCTCCAGTTTTTGCATTCAGCCCATATAAATTAGCCATTCCTATCAAAGGTGTTTAATGATGCATTCTGGCTGTTTGTTTTTTTTTTTTTTTAATACAAGTGTGAATGAATGCCTCAGGCTAGGCAGACTCCACCTCTCAGAACCTCAGAGGCTGTGGGAATGACCCCTGCCCTTCCGACCCATCCTTAATTGGCCTATAGTCCAAGAAGCAATTAAAACTAAGGGTCTGATTCATAAAATGTGAATATGCCATTTGAATGTGTACAGGGAGATTCCTGTTCACAATGCTGGGATAGAAGCAGCAAGGATTTTATTTTTTTCCTCCAAGCCTACCTTTCATAAATTTGCTTTTCTTTTCTCCTCTGGGCCTTAGACGACTTGCATACTTTTTCTGACAAATCTAAAGTCAGCTTCAGGGCCAAGATTAGGCTCATGTGTCTATGACATAGATGCATGTCACTAGGTCAGATACTGCTGACCTAGTATCCCTCTGCTCCCCTAAGCTGGATATTTTAATATGATTTTTTTTCATATCTATTCCTATTATTTAACAGAATATGGGAAGAAAACTAGAAACAGAGTTGAGCACTGCTGTCTGCAGAGACTCAAGCTGAAGCAAAGCTGTCAGAACTTGCCAGAAATAAGCTTCATAAATGAATTGGGAGAAGAAAAAGTACCCCTGAATTCCAAAATGTTTAATTACAATACCAGGGAAACCTTCATTTGCACAATTGCTATTTACACTTTCTCACAATGTATACACCTCTTACTCTCAGCCTTTCACCTCATACTATTAAGCCCCCAATATTGCTGATTTACTGAGTTTTTGAAATCTGTATAGAAATTCTAAGTTGAACATGATTCTTGGGCAGCATTTCATAAATATTCTTATTTTTTTTTGTTTGTTTTAGAATGAACCCCAAGAAACAGAGTATCTTGTAGAAGATAGTAATTAGGGTGTAGAAATCATCTATTTTTTCAGTTCAACCACAATTTAAAGCACAGGAGTCCATTTGAGATGTCTCTTAGACTAATGTCCAACTCTAAGAAAGAATTGTAATAATATGCCCTTAGGAATATTGTGCTAGCTGTCTGGGGCACACTAAGTTGACAAATAATCACTTGATTCAGTTCTTGTGTTTGCTTTGTCTAATAAACAGTAGTCTATCCTTTATTATTTCCTGCAGTTTGTATTATAGTTGCTATTCACAAAGTTTCTATTTATTTTCCAGAATACTGCTATCAGCCTTGTTATCCTGGACTCTTTTATTCAGCCTTTCAAATAGGGCAGAAGGTTATCTGGTACATTAGCCTATAGTTAAAGCCTGCATCTACACCACACCAAACAACCAGGCAGAAAGTGAAAAACTTCACTCCCTCTCCCAGATGGCCCCAGATGCATGGCATTGTGTAGACCGAAACAGCCAGATGGCTGAATGGATTTTTCACTTTCCATCTGGGTGCGTGACATGGTGGAGATGCAGCCAAAGTCTTGAGCCAAAAGAAAATGCCAGCCAAGGAGATGAGGTATTGCTACTTACCAGGCACCTAATTCCCACTGGGTGGTATGGTGACCTTGGTTTGATTTATTCTTTCAGAAGCAGGTCACTCTTATGGGAACAACAATTGTCGACATCTAGAAATAAAGAGGGATGCGGACAGATCCGAAGAGACTTGGGGGGATGTCTCCTTTGCTTTCTCGTGAGGACAGGTCTTTTACTGACTTGGTGGGAACAGTGATACCTGGGCACGGCCTTCTCCTTCCACGTCTCTGGAGGTCAGCAAGCTGGAGTCACTACAAGACACACGGTGACAACAAACACATCAAGGGACTTGCTGTCCATCATGGGTATCACTAAATCTCTTTGACCAATCCTGGGCAGTGAATTACAGCAGCGTGGGATTGACTTACAGTTTATTTCTAGTAACAGGCAGTTACTGTGTCAAATTTGAAGCCATTCAGAAAGGCCTATAAAAATATATGACAAAGTAACAGGCTATCTCTAGCTCCTTTTAGCATGTTTATGAGTTTAAACTGTATTGATCTTGTGTTTATAGAAATGAATATAAGGATTTCTTATGTCCTATTCCTTCCTTTTCTCCTTACCCTGCGATAAGCTCTTTTGTGACTAGGGGTTGGGGGTTGGTTTCCAAGACCCTCAGAAGGTTTGAACTCCTAACCAGAGGTGCCGTTCTGTTAGGAGGCAGTCTTACTGATGAACATACAACTTTTTCTGGCATAGTTGAAATTCTTTTGTCGAAGAACAGGATAGTCAAATGACAGTCACAAAAGACAATCCAAGTTACCTTTCACCCAGTCTTCACCCCAACACTGTTTGACACTTACTGAGAAACTAATTGCAGCCTGAGTGGGACCACGGGACAAATGCTACAATCCAAGCATAATGTGACACCAAATATAATAAGGTAACATATTGTTAAAAGTCAATATCCCAAGTCTAACAATACGGTGTCACAGACTCATAAGCATGTAACCATATAATACATAATTGTCATCTGCAGAGAAAAGATCTAATTTTGATAATGCATATTGAGATTGGTTGTCTGAAAAATGCTCATGGCTCCAGAAGGTTTGACAGTCCTGAATATCACATAATAGCATGTAGCCAAGGAACATGGGATGAAGGGAAGAAAGAGAGACTCTATTCCAGAACGCAAGCACTCCCACTCACAGTTTTATTTTTAAGAACACGATTCTGCTCAGACAATGAGCAAGTTTATGTGAAGGGTGGTTTCTGCCTGGGTTTCCATATCTGGAATCTGTGTGTGTGTGTGTGTGTATGTGTAGGTTCCTGTCCATCCTCTGTGATTTGAACTATAGGATTCTGCTTTGACAAATATTGTAAGATCTCTTACTTATAAGGACTGATGTAGCTTTAAATTCCAAAGAAATTAAGCAAAATCAACAGACTCTTGAAACAGGTTGCCTCCTACCAATTTCCTAAATTTTAAGATAGCTGTGGTCATCATCCCTCTTATAGTCTCACTTGTAGATTTTTTTCTCCCTAAAACACTGTTTTTAAATCAAAGATACGTCTTCCAACCTGTGGCAGCTAAGATTTGAAGAATTCCTAGAGTAAAAAATATACTAGGTATATTTATTGGGCGTATGTGAAGTCCCTAAGGTAACAGAAGACCTGTGACAAGTGTTTCCTTTCAATTTTGTATGAATGAACCCTGTGGAGGAACTCATTTTATTTTCATTTTATAGAGAGGAAGACCCATAGCAACCGAGTTATACTGTAGGCCTTCTTTGCTCTGTATTTCAGGATCTGGTTTTCTCTGAATGGGTTACCTCTTGGCAGGATATGATGGAATGGGGTCCTTTGTTCCCATACCCATAACTTGGCTGGGGTCCATTGCTCTGGACTCACTGATCTTCAGATCCCATTAGGGCCTATAAACTTGGGCTCTTGTTGATCTGGATACACTTGTAACTAGAAGTTTTGTGCATCTCTCAAAACTCCTAGAGCATTGTTTTCATCTCTGTCTCATGATGTTCCTCTGAGGTTGCCATCAATATTCACTTATGACCACACCTCAAGTCCCTTTACTATTAATAGATGAAGGCTTCTCAAGGGAAGAGACATCAGGGTCATTTCTGAGGCCTTCCACCAATCATAACATCCAAGCATATAGTCAGTATATGGTGTGTGAACATTAAATTGTGTGTGTAACAAGTATGTAGCATAAAAATTATATCAGTCCAGTACCATTTAAAAAGGATGAGAGGAACTTTGAAGTCATCAACTTTGCTTCCCAACAGCACCTGACTCACTATGGCACTTCCCTCAGGAGACCCATTCATTCATTTCTTCATCAGATTTTATTGTACATGGTTCTCTATTCACCGCATTGGGTCAGATGCCCTGAGGATATAGAGAGAAATAAGAAATAGAAACTCTGTCTTTGAAGGGATCATAATCTAGTTGATAAGCTTACACAGTTATAAATATTAGAGGAGCTTGTTGATATGTGAGGCCTATTTTAGGGGTTGAAATGGTTATTATTAAAATATCTATCATTCAATGCAGAACACGTTTATTGATATGGGAGTCCAGGGAAGGGAACAATGTCAACATGGATGATTGGGAAGGCATTTTTTTTTTTTTTGAGGGGGTTCTTGTGCATTTTGAAATGAGCAATGGTATAAGGACCTGCCAGAAAAAAGTGAAGGTCATGCGCCAGCACTGTTTTCCATTAGCTGAAGTTGGAATGCTGGTGCAGAAGTGACCACGGATGAGATGTCTGTGTGGGAGGGTAAGGTGATTAGGGAGCTGTGGAGAGAGTGTCTGAGGAGGGAGGGGGCCTGGTCAGGTTTGTGGTCTTAGGAGATTAGCTTGGCTTGGAGTAAGAACTGTCTACTACAAGATGATAGATGGGGAAAAATGGAATCAGGAACAAACTTTATATTCTTGGGCTTCAAAATCATTGCAGAGATTGACTGCAGCCATGAAATTAAAAGATACTTGCTCATTGGAGGAAAAGCTATGACAAACCTAGACAACATATTAAAAAGCAGAGATATCACTTTGCTGACAAAGGTCCATAACTAGTCAAAGCTATGGTTTTCTCAGTAGTCATGTATGGATATGAGAGTTGGACCATAAAGAAGGCTGAACACCAAAGAACTGATGCTTTTGGACTGTGGTGCTGGAGAAGATTCTTGAGAGGTTCCAACAGTAGGTTCCTGCTGTTCAGATTGTTGTTGTTCAGTCCCGCTAACTCCTCGCAAGCACATGGAGTGCAGCACACCAGGCTTCCCTGTCCTAGACTATCTCCTGGAGTTTGCTCATGCTCATTGAGTTGGTGACGCCATCCAACCATCTTGTCCTCTGTCACTCCCTTCTCTTCTTGCCCTCAATCTTTCCCAGCATCAGGGTCTTTTCCAATGAGTTGGCTGTTCACATCAGGTGGCCAAAGTATTGGAGCTTCAGCTTTAGCATCAGTCCTTNGCTCATTGAGTCGGTGACGCCATCCAACCATCTTGTCCTCTGTCACTCCCTTCTCTTCTTGCCCTCAATCTTTCCCAGCATCAGGGTCTTTTCCAATGAGTTGGCTGTTCACATCAGGTGGCCAAAGTATTGGAGCTTCAGCTTTAGCATCAGTCCTTGCAGTGAATATTCAGGGTTGATTTCCTCTAGAATTGACTGGTTTGATCTCCTTGATCTCTCTTTGTTGTTCAGATTAGTCTCAAAGATGGTGAACCATCACCACCTGTGTTGCCCACATATCTCTTGACCATGGCAGTCTAGATGTTACTTCTCACTATAATGGGAAGAAATGGATATGTCAGAAAAGCAAGTCTCGTCCTCAGAGGACAGAGCAGACTTGGCCTTCATTCTGGGCTCCATTTCCCCCAACTTTCAATGTGGGATCAGGAGGCTGAGATATCCTGATCAGACGCAGAGCTAGTTGGAACCTGAGACATGAACCTGAAGCTAGGTTTCAGGTTCTCTTCTGAAGCAGAAGAGAAACACCCCCAAAGCAGTTTGCCCCTGTCTTGCTTTATTTTCTTTCCCTCTACTCCTCCCATCAATTAAAGGCTCTACCCTTAATAAAGTGAAAGTGAATTAGTTGGAACCTGAGACATGAACCTGAAGCTAGGTTTCAGGTTCTCTTCTGAAGCAGAAGAGAAACACCCCCAAAGCAGTTTGCCCCTGTCTTGCTTTATTTTCTTTCCCTCTACTCCTCCCATCAATTAAAGGCTCTACCCTTAATAAAGTGAAAGTGAAAGTGAAGTCGCTCAGTCATGTCCGACCCTTTGCGGCCCCATAGACTGTAGCCTACAAGGCTTCTCTGTCCATGGGATTTTCCAGGCAATAGTACTGGAGTGGATTGCCATTTCCTTCTCCAGGGGATCTTCCCAACCCAGGGCTCGAACCCAGGTCTCCTGCATTGTAGACAGACGCTTTACCATCTGAGCCACCAGGGAAGCCCAAAATTATATGTCTCTAAAGACTCAGTTTGCCACTGATCCATTTCAGAGCTCCTCTTCCTGTTCAAGAATGGGTTTTGGTGAGCTGGTGGCAAAACGTGAGCTTTCCTAGAGGCTAGAACAGTGCTTCCCAACATTTTTCACATTATGACACAGGTATTATATAAAATGATACTTGAAGGACCCTCTGGAAAAGATGGGTGAATTGTTTATGGATGGATCACTGGCCGAGCATTTCAGCCCCTCCAGTCTTCTTCAGTCCTCATTATTGACCCATGAGACATTCCTGTGTGCCTACCGGCTAGATGCTCTGGGCTGGAGTGGGCTAAATCTCATCACCCTCAGCTGTGGACTCCTAGATTTATCATCGAAGGTTAGTACAGGCCCTGCTTATCTGTAGTTTCTTAGTGTCTCAGTATTTTTTAAAGTAAGAGAGGTCAAAAATAGGATTACAGGATGGTGATTCAATGGAAATGTGCCATTTACACAGCAATCACAGAACTTATAAAATATTGTTTACTCACAAAATACAACTGCATGGCACTAGTTTAAAGCTATGTATATGTAGTGAGCACCTTCTTTCTAGCCTGTCAGGGAATCATGGCAAGGCCAGGTACAATTTTGCCTGAGAAGTATGTTCAAATTCTTCATTAGGTGTGTGAATTTGAGGTCCAGGCCAAAGCCTCTGCCCACCCCATGCAATTAAATCCTGGTGGATAATAATGATTGTTGTTGATAGAAATATATTTGCTGCTGCTGTTGTTGTTTGATTGCTAAGTCACGTCCAACTCTTTTGTTACCCCAGACTGTACCCTGCCAGGCTCCTCTATCCATGAGATTTGCCAGGCAAGAATACCGGTGTGGATTGCCATTTCCTTCTCCAGAGGAATCTTCCCACCTAAGGGATCTGACCCATGTCTCCTGCATTAGAGGGCTCCTGCACAAAAAGTGCTCTTTACCACTGAGCCACCAGGGAAGGCCAGAAATATGTTAGGTGATTTCTATATGCCAAGTATTGTGTTTTTACATGGATCATTGACTTTAATCTTCAGAGTAGCTCTAATTGTCCCTCTTTTACAGATGAGTAGACTGAGACTTGGAGAGGTTAAGAAGCTTGCTCAAAGCCACATGGCAATTGAGTAATGGCAGTTTGATGCTAATACCACTCATACCCATAGACTATGACTATACCAAGAGAATGTATGCTCCCAGAATTTTTAGAGAATTCTCCTTATATTCAGGGAGAAAAAGAAATCACAAAGTTTTATTTACTAACAACCGGCCTTGAAAGTTGATCCCTCAGAGGTTCTGACAGCAGGGTAAAGAGCTAAGTATTGTATAGTTAGTGAACTCCTTTGTACTCTTAAGTAGTCAATGGATTATTTAGGGTTACTCGGTTTAGTAGATTTACCTAATGCCCAAACCAGTCAATCCTAAAGAAAATCAATCCTGAATATTTGTTGGAAGGACTGATGCTGAAGCTGAAGCTCCAATACTTTGGCCACCTGATGCAAAACGTTGACTCATTAGAAAAGATCTTGATGCTGGGAAAGACTGAAGGCAGGAGGAGAAGGGGAAGAGAGGATGGGATGGTTGGATGGTGTGACCGATTCAACAGACATGAGTTTGAGCAAGCTCCGGGGGGTGGTGAAGGTCAGGGAAACCTGACGTGCTGAAGTCCATGGGGTCGCAAAGAGTCAGACATGACTGAGTGATGGAACAACAACAGCAAACTAATAGCCAGATAATTTTGAGTTTCAGATCAACAAGGAATGACATTTTTAAAGTACAAATATTTCCCACATATTTCAGGGGATATACTTATATAAAAATGATTCTTTATCTGAAACTCAGATTTAATTGGGAGTCCTATATTCTGTCTGGCAATCTGACAGTGTTGATACTGTCTGTTAGTAGCTTCGGATTTCTTTTAAGATTTATGACTCCTTGATAACACTAGACAAAGGTAATTATTATTGAAAATCGCAAAGTAAATATTGTAACCATAAGATCACGGAGAAAAGAGAACAGCAGAGAGTTGTGACAGCATTGCAACTCTTTGCCAGATAGTGTTGGCGGTCATACAAAGAGGAGACTGAGTTTTGGGGTCTTGCTCACAAGACAAATCAGAGAAAGCCACTGAAGCCATTAACCAAGGTGGGGAAAGTCTTGGTCTTGTGAATGTTTGAGATGTAAAAAGAAGAGAAATGCCATTAATGGGCTTCCCCTGATGTGGATCTTCTGGAGGAAGTGAAAAAGGGGACATGAGATAGCTGAGAAGAGGGCAGATCTAAGTAGAAGGGAACAGACATGGGCATACAAAGGACAGAATGCCGAGCTCCTCAGAGTTGTTGTGCAAGGAAGGGGGTCACTTGGCTTGGACAACTGGTTAGAATATATCATGAAGGGCACAAAAATAACATTAATCAAATGCCAAGTACCAGGTTGTTCTGAGTTGAGTAGTGTCCTCCCAAAATTCATATCCTAGAACTTATGAATGTGACCTTAGTTGAAAATAGGGTCTTTGCAGATATAATCAAGTTAAGTTGAAGTCATTCAGAGGTAGAAGGGGCTCTAAGTCCAATGTGACCCATGTCCTTATAAGAGGAAAAATTGGACACAGAGATGTAGACACACAGAAAGGATGCCATGTGAAGATGAGGCAGAGAGTGGAGTGGTTAGTGTCCTGGCCAAGGGACACCAAGAGTTTCTGGTGACTTCCTGAAGCTACAGAGAGAGCAGGGAGGATCCTCCCCAGAGTCTTTGGAGAGAGCACAGCCTGGCTCAACCAACATCTTGATTTCAGATTTTTAGCTTCCAGAATTGTGAATTCCTGTTGTTAATAGCCATCTGGATTGGGGTGATTTGTTATGGCAGCCCTAGGAATCTAATAAACGGGTACACCTCATTCTATGTGGTTACTGCCTCCTACACAAATAAAAAGGGCAAAAGTCGTTGAGGAAAACTGGAGAGGAAAGACAATTCACCACATGTTTCCTACTTTAATTAGCTTGGAAAGCAGACTTGATCACAAAGAATTGGGGTCGGCAAACGTCCTGTCAAGGCTCTGATAGTAAATATCTTAGGCTGGGCATGGGCTCTCTGTGGTAGCTATTCAGTGCTGCCATTGTAGAGTGAAAGGGGTGTAAGCAGCACATAAGCAAATAGGCATGAAGAGACCCCAGTAAAATTTTATTTACAAAAATAGGCAGTGGGCTGGTGGGCTAGATTTGGCCCCTGGGCTATAGTTTGTCCAACTCTGACAAAAGGCCTGGCTTTTGGAGATTCCCACCTTGCCTTGTGGATATGTGGAAATTTATAGCTATCCAAGTGAAGTAAAACTCTACTTGTGTGTTTGTGACTTCTCACATACCTGGTGGGACTAAAAATCATGGAACTAATATTTTCTCAGGCAAAGTGAGTTCTTGGTGAACATATTTTCCATTGTGAGGCTCTTGTGCACAGGCAACATCTCTCAAGGTGCCATGGAGAACTTGACTTTTACCAACACTCTTAGAACCAGAATTTGAGTCACCCAAGGAGAGAACATTCATTGTTTTCATTGCTGAAGCTTGCTTTAAATGCTGCGTCCTCAATTTAAATCCTCTAGTTTGATCATTCATCTGGTTTGTAAATCCTGGTGGATAATAATGATTGTTGTTGATAGAAATATATTTGCTGCTGCTGTTGTTGTTTGATTGCTAAGTCACGTCCAACTCTTTTGTTACCCCAGACTGTACCCTGCCAGGCTCCTCTATCCATGAGATTTGCCAGGCAAGAATACCGGTGTGGATTGCCATTTCCTTCTCCAGAGGAATCTTCCCACCTAAGGGATCTGACCCATGTCTCCTGCATTAGAGGGCTCCTGCACAAAAAGTGCTCTTTACCACTGAGCCACCAGGGAAGGCCAGAAATATGTTAGGTGATTTCTATATGCCAAGTATTGTGTTTTTACATGGATCATTGACTTTAATCTTCAGAGTAGCTCTAATTGTCCCTCTTTTACAGATGAGTAGACTGAGACTTGGAGAGGTTAAGAAGCTTGCTCAAAGCCACATGGCAATTGAGTAATGGCAGTTTGATGCTAATACCACTCATACCCATAGACTATGACTATACCAAGAGAATGTATGCTCCCAGAATTTTTAGAGAATTCTCCTTATATTCAGGGAGAAAAAGAAATCACAAAGTTTTATTTACTAACAACCGGCCTTGAAAGTTGATCCCTCAGAGGTTCTGACAGCAGGGTAAAGAGCTAAGTATTGTATAGTTAGTGAACTCCTTTGTACTCTTAAGTAGTCAATGGATTATTTAGGGTTACTCGGTTTAGTAGATTTACCTAATGCCCAAACCAGTCAATCCTAAAGAAAATCAATCCTGAATATTTGTTGGAAGGACTGATGCTGAAGCTGAAGCTCCAATACTTTGGCCACCTGATGCAAAACGTTGACTCATTAGAAAAGATCTTGATGCTGGGAAAGACTGAAGGCAGGAGGAGAAGGGGAAGAGAGGATGGGATGGTTGGATGGTGTGACCGATTCAATAGACATGAGTTTGAGCAAGCTCCGGGGGGTGGTGAAGGTCAGGGAAACCTGACGTGCTGAAGTCCATGGGGTCGCAAAGAGTCAGACATGACTGAGTGATGGAACAACAACAGCAAACTAATAGCCAGATAATTTTGAGTTTCAGATCAACAAGGAATGACATTTTTAAAGTACAAATATTTCCCACATATTTCAGGGGATATACTTATATAAAAATGATTCTTTATCTGAAACTCAGATTTAATTGGGAGTCCTATATTCTGTCTGGCAATCTGACAGTGTTGATACTGTCTGTTAGTAGCTTCGGATTTCTTTTAAGATTTATGACTCCTTGATAACACTAGACAAAGGTAATTATTATTGAAAATCGCAAAGTAAATATTGTAACCATAAGATCACGGAGAAAAGAGAACAGCAGAGAGTTGTGACAGCATTGCAACTCTTTGCCAGATAGTGTTGGCGGTCATACAAAGAGGAGACTGAGTTTTGGGGTCTTGCTCACAAGACAAATCAGAGAAAGCCACTGAAGCCATTAACCAAGGTGGGGAAAGTCTTGGTCTTGTGAATGTTTGAGATGTAAAAAGAAGAGAAATGCCATTAATGGGCTTCCCCTGATGTGGATCTTCTGGAGGAAGTGAAAAAGGGGACATGAGATAGCTGAGAAGAGGGCAGATCTAAGTAGAAGGGAACAGACATGGGCATACAAAGGACAGAATGCCGAGCTCCTCAGAGTTGTTGTGCAAGGAAGGGGGTCACTTGGCTTGGACAACTGGTTAGAATATATCATGAAGGGCACAAAAATAACATTAATCAAATGCCAAGTACCAGGTTGTTCTGAGTTGAGTAGTGTCCTCCCAAAATTCATATCCTAGAACTTATGAATGTGACCTTAGTTGAAAATAGGGTCTTTGCAGATATAATCAAGTTAAGTTGAAGTCATTCAGAGGTAGAGGGGGCTCTAAGTCCAATGTGACCCATGTCCTTATAAGAGGAAAAATTGGACACAGAGATGTAGACACACAGAAAGGATGCCATGTGAAGATGAGGCAGAGAGTGGAGTGGTTAGTGTCCTGGCCAAGGGACACCAAGAGTTTCTGGTGACTTCCTGAAGCTACAGAGAGAGCAGGGAGGATCCTCCCCAGAGTCTTTGGAGAGAGCACAGCCTGGCTCAACCAACATCTTGATTTCAGATTTTTAGCTTCCAGAATTGTGAATTCCTGTTGTTAATAGCCATCTGGATTGGGGTGATTTGTTATGGCAGCCCTAGGAATCTAATAAACTGGTACACCTCATTCTATGTGGTTACTGCCTCCTACACAAATAAAAAGGGCAAAAGTCGTTGAGGAAAACTGGAGAGGAAAGACAATTCACCACATGTTTCCTACTTTAATTAGCTTGGAAAGCAGACTTGATCACAAAGAATTGGGGTCGGCAAACGTCCTGTCAAGGCTCTGATAGTAAATATCTTAGGCTGGGCATGGGCTCTCTGTGGTAGCTATTCAGTGCTGCCATTGTAGAGTGAAAGGGGTGTAAGCAGCACATAAGCAAATAGGCATGAAGAGACCCCAGTAAAATTTTATTTACAAAAATAGGCAGTGGGCTGGTGGGCTAGATTTGGCCCCTGGGCTATAGTTTGTCCAACTCTGACAAAAGGCCTGGCTTTTGGAGATTCCCACCTTGCCTTGTGGATATGTGGAAATTTATAGCTATCCAAGTGAAGTAAAACTCTACTTGTGTGTTTGTGACTTCTCACATACCTGGTGGGACTAAAAATCATGGAACTAATATTTTCTCAGGCAAAGTGAGTTCTTGGTGAACATATTTTCCATTGTGAGGCTCTTGTGCACAGGCAACATCTCTCAAGGTGCCATGGAGAACTTGACTTTTACCAACACTCTTAGAACCAGAATTTGAGTCACCCAAGGAGAGAACATTCATTGTTTTCATTGCTGAAGCTTGCTTTAAATGCTGCATCCTCAATTTAAATCCTCTAGTTTGATCATTCATCTGGTTTGCTAGGCTTGATTCTGAGCAGCTTTTGACTCATTCCAAAAGTCAGATCCACCCTCAAAAATGGCAAAAAATAAATAAATAAATAAATAAATAAATTGTTACTATTGGGGGCTTCTAAAGAATTTACAAAAGGCTCTGACAAGTAGTCCTGATGAAGAGTTCCAAGCCCTTTTGTTCTGGCAGTGCTAGTAGAGTAATGCTCAGCATCCCAGAGCATGCCTGAGCAAAGGATGGAGCCCCAGCTCCTGTGTAAGTGGAACTGGACTTATTAAAAGGTAATTTTCATCACTGTCTTAGGCTCACTTCATTCACTGGCCCTAAAGTGGGGTATAGATACGTGCATGCTCAGGCAATATGGGCTTTTACACACTCCAGAGACTCAAGGACACCAGTTATGTGTACCCACATGACCAGCACCTTTCCTTCCCAGCCAGGTATTCAGCACCTCTAAGAAGCAATTTCTCCTTGGGGAGCTTTTCCTAAAACATCAGCAACTTCCAGGCCTCGATCCTGTCTTGGTAGAGGAACCGCTGTACACATCACAGTTTGAGACGAGTTGCTTCCCCTGCCCCCTGCTGCAGATGTGGGTCTCAGAGGAGCCCTTCTGGCTGATATTACAGGACATTTCTTACCCTCTCCACTTTAGAGTGTTAGTTTCCTACTTACCGCAGCATCCCTCCTTGTCAGAGGGATGCTGGCTGTATGAGAGCTGTAGCACCTGAGACTCACTTGAGGCTGTCAGATGTGATTTCACCTCATCTTCTGAGGCATTGGAGGGAGGAATGCTGGGTTTTATTTGAAAATTGAATCTCACTTTGTTGCAGGAAGTGATCTTCAGACCATCTGTCCACTTCCTCTAATTTTCAAAATTTAAATGCCCTGTAATGTGTTATTAATTATATTATAATATATGTTATATGAAATTATATTATATATTATTTTAATTATATTAATTCTGGTGATGATTTGACTTTCAAGACCCTCAAGGGGGCATCTCCTTTCTATGTGGAGAAGAGCATCTTCGATTTGCACAAATAAAGTATTTCTCAGCAATAAGCACTATAACCAGAATGATATCTGCGGACAGTTTAGCTTTACTCAGCTTCTGAGCCAACCCCCAAGTGTCCACAGAAAGGTATCATGTTAATTAAACCATTTGTTAGTGTTTAGAATCATATTTTGGAGAAGGAAATGGCAACCCACTCCAGCATTCTTGCCTGGAGAATCCCATGAACAGAGGAGCCTGGTGGGCTACTGTTCATGGGGTCACAAAGAGTCAGACACGAATGAGTGATTAAGCATAGCACACAGAATCATATTTATCTGCTAGGGAAGTAACAGCATTTATGCATCTTTTACCTGTAGAGCAATTTGAACTGTGCTTCTGCAGGCTGAATGCTACAACACCTTAAACATGTTGGAGCATGTTGTTTGATGAAAAATACTTCTATTTTACCCAAGAATCAGCCTGATCAAGTAAAGAACAAATATAAGTGATTTTTTTTTTCTTTTTAGAACAATTAGATTTATGTACTGTTACTGCTAAATACATAGGATTATTCCAAGAGTGAAAACAGTGGTAGTTCTGGTAGAACTGAAGCAAGGAACTGTGTACACCTTTGTTTATGAGGCATTTGTAGAGGGCTAGAAAAAAAAAGCAGTGTGTTGCCAGGGAGTAAGTGGAAATTCTGCTGGTTAGCATTTGAGTGGCAGAGCTAAAAGGCAACCTTGAGGGTCTCATCACAGAATCATATGTTTACATGGAGTGGAAAGGTCCTCCAACCCAGGGCCCATGTGGAGTGTGAGGCCTCTCTGCTCCCCAGTGACCTGACCTTAAGAAAGCAGAACTGATCTTCTCTGTGATATGAGCTTCCAGCCAATTCCACCGCCGTCCATTCTTATGTTACTCAGGTTTACTCAGCAAGGCATTTAGATGGTCACCTGACTGAATAACCAATCTCAGCCCCCATAGGCTGGTTCATTTGGTAGTGCTTATAATGCTCACCTCCTAATGATCTAAGGCAGAGGGTAGTGAACTTTCTATGCAGATATCCAGATAATAAGCCTTGTTGGCTATGCAGTCTCTGTCACAACTGCTCAACACTACCACCATATATGTACAGCGGACATAGTCACGGACAATGCAGACAAACAGACAGGGCTGTGTTCCAGTGACACTTTATTTACCAAAACAGGCAACAAGTAGATTTGGCCTGCAGACCATAGTATGCTGATGCCTGGTCTATGGAAGCAAAAGGATTCTGTTCTTAGGTACTTACAAATCTTATATTTAGAGATTTAACCTGGAACAATACAAAGATCATTAAATTAGGAATTAGGAGACATGGGCTGTACTCTCAGTTTTGCCATGGCTTAGGGTAACTTGTTTAACCTCTCATGCTTATATTTCCTCATCACAAAATGAGGGGCTCAGGTTAAATGATCTTTAAGGTTCCTTGCAGTTGGAAAATTCTGATGTCCTCTAAGCACTGGTATTTCTAAATTACAGGCTCCAAGGAGTGTCCCTCCCCATATCTTTAATTGTTGTGCAAGGCTTTTAACTGCAAAGGTGACGTTTTGGGACGGGGTCTAGTGGAGAGAGACTTGTTGGCTGGTGCCTGTTTGCTGTTCCAATGGTTTGCTTCCTAAATCTGATGCTAGATTGCCTTGGTCTGGAGCTTCATCTATTCTCTCAGCAAATCTCATATTTGAAACACTCTCTGTTGGCACCATTTTTCTTTGCCATCAACAGCAGAATGAGGTACCACTGTCTCCTCCTTTTGTTTGTTCTATTGCCCCCAAGAGTGAGCTCTTACTTTGTTTAGCTGTTGCATTTTTCATTTGAGTGATTCCTCTCCCCAGTGGATGGTGATAGAATTTATACTTCATGTTGTCCGCATTTTGCAGATGAGGAAGCTGAGGTCCAGAGAGAGCAATGACTTTCCCAGGTTCACTCAGCTAGAAAGTGGCAAATCCAGAATTCCAAGTCCTGACTTCTAGCTCTGTCTTAAGTCGACAGTTTTTTGTTTTTTTTTTTAAACTCTGTGAGGTTTGTTCAAAGTACAGTGAATCATTCTTTGAGGGAAATTTTCACAAAGGTGCCAGTGGCTCTTTGCCATTTTGCCTCAATGGGGCCTCTGCCTTAGAAAGAGCTCTTTCTTGCATGCCAGGGCATGTAGGCTATTACTTCCTTCCGGGAGAACTGGAAAACTTGGGCAACTGGAAAGGGTGTTTTGCTTTTTCTTCTTATTTATTTTAAAAATAAAAAATATCAGAATATGTAAAATGGCAGCTGCCAGAAATATTGTCCTTGTCTCTCTCCAAGTGCCAGTAAAAAAAATATGATGCTATCTTCTGCTGAAATGGGCTTTCCTGGGATTGGAGCAGCTATGGTCCTAATCCATGAACTATTCATCACAGTGGCATTGGCAAATGTTTGCTTGCAGTAACTTCCCCCCAGTGAATCTCTTGCATTTCCACAGCTAATGGTTAAACAGGACTTGAACCGATATTTGCATCTCTCCAGCCTCTGGCAATCTGATTATTAGTGCAATAAATATACAACATTTAATAACTCTTCACTTTTCCACTTTGAAACCATTAGTTGTCTCCAGGTTGACTATGAAGAACTTCAAATTCAATTCATTAACATTTCCTTAAATAGACCTCTTAACAGCACAGGTCTGGCTTTCCCATTATGTACTGTCACTAATAATGGTTTTTACTTCTAACCTATTATTAATTAAAAAATAAAAAAGAGCCCTCCGCTCTCTCCATTTCTGAATAAGGTTTAGATCCTCTCTGCGTGAACTGCAAAGAGGCCTTCAGAGAGTGGCTTGTAGTGTCTGATAATTGCTATCAAGGTAAATAATTTAGCTGGTCAGACAGAGTGCACTTCTCTTTGCTTCGAGTGGACGGCTTCAGTCTTGGCCAGCCGGGCAAACTAGACCCAAGGCAGAGAGAGTCACAGTTGCGTGAAACTTGCATTAAGAGGCAACAGGAAAAGGCAGCTTTGTTCAGGGATATCATGGTGACCCCCAAAGCTTGCTGTAAGCTGGACACTGCTATCCTTCCTACATCTGCAGCCAGACAGGGATGTCCAGACCACCAGAGCCCTCACAGACAGAGGCATCTTTCTCCAAAGGCTTTCACAATTTTGCCATGAAGGACAAATGAACAGGCACAGATCCTCTGGATGCCCTAATCTTTTCTTTCCCTACTTCAAAGCCTCCTGTGTTGCCTCTGAGCCTGTAATTACCCTGGAGGTATTTTAGATTTGAAGTGACACCAGCAAAATTGCACTTCCTGATCATGGGAGTCCACAGTTATGTTTAATCAATTATGAAGCTGGTCACGAGATGGAGTTTTTCAGCCATAACTATTAAAGGGGAATCATGATCTAGCCCAACTTCTTGTACTCAGGGTAAGGGACCCGCAATCTGAAATTAAAGAAACACTAGCCACTTGATGTGGTTTAATTTAGTCTCTGCCTCCTTAATTAAAAGCATACCATTACCCACCCACATAACAAACTGACACTTTTATGCCAGACTGTAACTCAAAAAAAAAAAAAGAAAGAAAACTGCTAAAGTTAGGTGGAGCTAAGACACTGATTTTAAGACACCAGTGGAGGCTCCAGAACACCACAGTAGAATCTAGACTTATTTAAACTGGAAGCTTTATCAAGCTTGGAGGCTATTTGAGAATTGGTTCTCCATCTGTCTCTCTCTGTACTCCTCATCCCCCTCGGCCTTGTCTTTAGCTGTCTGTCTGTCTGTCTGTCTGTCTTGCCTGTCTGGAGCTGTCTGTCTATCTCTCTCTCTGTCTTTCTCTTTCTGCCTGTCTCGGTCTCTGTTTGTCTCCCTTTGTCTGTGCCTCTGTGTGTGTGTCTCTCCCTCCTCTCTCTGTCCCTGCCTCTCTCTGTGTCTGTCTCTCTCACTCCCTCTTTTTGTCTCTGTCTCTCTCTTTGCATCTCTCTCTCTCTCTTGCACAGTCCCGTGCACACATGTATCCCAATCAGAAACACACCTTTGGTTATTTGCCATCAGCAGTCCAGAAAGGGAAGAAATAGATCCTTTCTTGGATGTTCGTTTTGGAGACATGTGTATCTGTGTGGTCAGGCCTGCAGAGTTACAGGGGAAAGAAATTGAGACCAACCCTCAAGGCCTTGCAGCCCCATAATCCCAGCCCTATAGCCACAAGCCTGGAGAGTCCTGGCCTGGAGAAGCTGGCCTTGGTGGGCTCAGGACCACACAAGGTGCACCGTGTGTCTGTGACAAAGCCCCCCTTGCCGGTTCTGCTCAGAGCCATCTGCGTGCTTTCTGAGGCTTAAGTTGTCGACAAGGACGCCAGCTCCAGATGCTCAGATGGGCCCAGCTGGGCTGCTTCCTGCTCAGATCTCTTGCCACGCTTTCCGTTGTGGTGCTAGAGCCCTAAGGCTGGCGGCAGCCAGACCACCTACCTTGGCCAGCGACCTTGCCTCACTTTACTCTGTTCGTTGTCCCACCCTACCTACCTCATTCCTCAGTGGCGTGTTGTTTTTGTACTCTGTGAGGTCATATGGCCTAGTGGTTCAGAACACGAATATCTCACTGTAGTGTTCCAGTTCTGGCTCTGCATGTCCCTAGCTATGTGACTGCATCTGAAAGATGAGGATGTTAAGAGTAACAATTTCCGATGTTTTTCTGAGGATCCAAGGAGTTAATTCAGGTTAAATACTTAGAATAGCATGTAACAAACCTGATATGTTATTAACTTTTCAAAATGGATGTCGCTTCCCATTTTCCTATCTTTGAATGAATCATGACAGGCAAGAATATAAAATTTAGCATTTCAGAGCTGAAAGATCTTTGTGCTTGATCAGCCAGACCCGCTCAGTTTTTAAATGAAGAAACTGAGGTCTAGTAAGAGAAAGTAACCAACGTATTAAACAGATTGAGTGGCGGAGTGGATTCTGCTTAATCCAGTGCTCTTTCAAACACGCTCTTTGCAAATATTTCTCCTTCTTCCTGATGAGCGCTCTCTGGGACTTGGGATTGCTAGAAGGAGCGGCAGCTCTGAGTACAGGGCTTAATACTAAAGCCTTGCTGACCAGCCTCAGATTCATATAGGCATCAGTGTTCTCTTTGGAAGGACTTGAAGGATGCTTCAGAGACCCTAAATATTAATAGCTCCCCTGTTGCTGCTAGCCATTCTACCCTCCTCCTGTGTTGGCACAGGATTTGCTCTGTGACTTTATGCCTTAATTTCCTCTTCTGCTCAAAGAGAGAGGGGTTTCTGTGCTCTCTTCTAACTGTAAAGTTTATATGACCATATTAATAAAATACAATAGACTGTAAGAATACGTGTGCATTGGATGATATGTTATTGATTTGTGATGTCTCCTGTAAGTTCTATGAGTTAATATTGTTTGTAAAATAATGGGGATGATTTCTGGGTAAGTCTGGACATTCCATTCATTAATCTCACATTCCGTTCATTAATCTCACTTAGAGATAAGACTATATTAAAGAGTCAATGCAGGAGACACAAGAGATGCAGGTTCAATCCCTGGGTTGGGAAGATCCCCTGGAGTAGGAAATGACAACCTGCTCCAGTATCCTTGCCTGGAAAATTCCATGGACAGAGGAGCCTGGCAGGTTATAGTCCGTGGATTTGCAAAGAGCTGGACATGACTGAGCAACTAACACACACATATAGACACACACACAGAGTCCTAAAAATCAAAAAAGAGTCCTTATTTATAACATTTGTTTGGATTAAGTTGTATACCGTGAGCAGAAGGATGTGTATCATATCTCTTTTACCCTAAAAAGGACAGTCTATGACATGGGTATTTCTGAACCCAAACTCCAGATTCTAATGGGGTTCCACTGTCATGACCTTCGTGTCATGATCTGGAAAACATAATCTCATATTCTCTGTAACTAAGACCATCACTTCTTGGCTCCATGAAGCAAACTGATAGTTTTAAATCCATTTTAGATAACAGATCTCTGAAAATTGAATACAAGCAATGACTCTTTTCTCCTAAAATACACATACATGTTAAATATGGCAAACAGTACGGGGAGCTCCTTAGACCTTCCAGAAGGCCTTAAATTCCAGATCAAGAACCTCTGTCATGCAATTACAAATATATAGATGGGGAAAGGAAAAAAAAAATCAGCTATTTTCTTAGAGATAGTTTGAGGGGGAAAAAGAAGACCTAAAATCAAGCACTTATTATAGTTTTCAGACTCTAAAACGGAGAAGGTGATGGCACGCCGCTCCAGTACTCTTGCTTGGAAAATCCCGTGGATGGAGGAGCCTGGTGGGCCACAGTCCATGGGGTCTCAAAGAGTTGGACACGACTGAGCGACTTCCATTTTACTTTTCACTTTCATGCACTGGAGAAGGAAATGGCAACCCAATCCAGTGTTCTTGCCTGGAGAATCCCAGGGACAGGGGAGCCTCGTGGGCTGCCGTCTATGGGGTCGCACAGAGTCGGACACGACTGAAGCGACTTAGCAGCAGACTCTAAGAAGTCAGAAGGTAGTTAAATCTCTTATATCCCCCAAAGTAGACCTCTCTTATTCACTGCTAACATGAAGGTACAACAGAACGCCCCTGTTGAGTCTCTGCTGGACGTTCTGGGAAGCTGGCAACTTTAGGCTCCTCTCGTTTTGGGGAAAACGGTCCATTTTGGGGGGACATATGGAAAATCAATGGGGAGACCTAGGTAGCTGTTGAGAGGTCACACAAACTTAGCACTCACTCATTTTCCCAGGATGGAGATCTTTGTGCAGGCAGAGATCACCATGTGGACATAGCTTGCTAAGCAGAACTCCTCGGGGAATGCCTGCAGATTTGCCTCCGGAAACATTGCTCTCTTCTCCATCCCCCATCAACTAAGAACTTCCAGAGGATTACCAGAGTGAGAGGGAGCAGGAGAGATACATTGCTCTGCAGCTTTGGAGTTTTCTCTGTCCTTTGCTTTTGAATTTTTTGATTGTTGACCGTTGGCTAGTACCATATGGCTCTCTGTTGTTTTTATCCATGTCTCCTCTCCAGCTCCCCACACAGTGTTGGGACTGTTTGCAAGGCTCCTTTCCATCAGTCCGCCCAGCAGCATATGACATCTTGGGGATTTGCATTTTTTAGTTTAATCATTAGCTTAATGTTTGGGGGACATTAGTCATAGGAAGTTAGTTTCATTCATCCAGATGCGTTTTTGAAAGTTACAGCTCTTCCCTCTCCACCCTAATGCCCCCCTTGAGCATGCCTTCTCCCATTTCCTTTAAAAAACACTGTGTTCTTCTGGAACTCTCAAATGAAGATCTCAAAGTTGGAAGGTATTATTGATTCAGAAACTACATTTAAACCTTCCAGAGGAGCTGAGCCTGGCTGGACTTGTGGAGGAACTGTTGGTGTATGGTCAGGAAATGACTTAAACCTGATCTTCAAGGGCCTGAAATTGCTCCCCTGAAAAAAGAGGAGGAATTTCTCTTGCCTACAACCCTCTGGAGAGACCTGAGTCCAGTGTTTGCATCTCTTTCATTGCTAATGAATGAATGAGTTTTCTTCCTAGGCTTCTGGCCAATAGAACTGGGAACCATTCTTGGAAGCAAGGCTGCTTTTGGAGTTCTTGGGCTTTGTAAGTTGCTAGACAGATGGCTCTGGAGGGGGATGGTGGAGCTTGACATGGACTTTGGAAATGTTGACTTTAGATAGAAGGGAGGAAATACTTTTCTAAGTGAGCAAATAACATGTACAGAAGTATGGAAGCAGGTATCATAATGAATATTCTGGGCCTCATGAGTGCATCCATCTGAATGTAAGCAGGGAATCAAAGTTGCTGAGCTTGAATACAGCAGACTGGAGCATGGGTAGAAGTCTTTCTTCCCATGTTCTTTAGAGTTTAGTTTAAATCTATGGGTAACCTAGTGCCATTGAAAGCCTATAAGTTTAAGGATCAGAGAGTGTTAGAACTATGACTTAGGTAGTGATAATTCTACAGCTGGTCTCATGGGAGTGCCTTTTGGGGCTTTCTTTCTCAGAGGCTAATGATAATGATATTTTTCTTGATAATGGAATTGTCATGCTCTTAGAGTTGCCCTTCTTCATATATCTAAGGACACCCTTTCAATTTAAATATGGTTTAAGAAATCTTCCAGTAACCCTCCCATCTCCGAGTTTAGCTGTTAGTCTGCTCTTGTCCAAGCACAAAGGCTTCACAGGACTGACCTTGGAAGACATTAATCCACTTAAGTGCCCTGGGCATGGTCCAGAGAAACCACTCTTCTGCATCCTGCATCCCTTTCTGGGCCACAGACTCATGCTCGTATGTCTCCCACAAGCTCTGTGTTCTCCCCTTTCTCTCCCTGCCTTCCTCTTAATCTAACTATTTTCCACGAACCACCTCCCCCAACAGGAAAAATAGTCTTTGCTCGTTCAAGGGACTGTAAAAGTAACCTTCTCCTTATAGCTTACCTGCTCAAGGTCCCCACCTCAACTCTTTTAGATCTTATCACCCTATTTCATGGATTCCTCCATTTTCTCTCTGTCACTTCCATATACCATGTACCTAGCTTATTATTCTTACAGTCTTATAAATAGCCTTACACTGTTTCTTTTCCACTTGGAAGGGAAACATAGAGTCAAGAAGAGCCCAACAACCTACTATATTTGTGCCTATAATTAAATAGCAAAACATTTTCTGGGGAGAGAGAGACAGAGACAGAGAGACACATAGACAGAGAGAGGAAGAGAGACAATGGGACACAGAGAGAAAGGGAAAGAAAGAGAGGGAGAGAAAGAGAGATGAACGCAAGTGAGAGGAGGAAGGGAAGGTAGGGGGAAGAGGACATTGTCACATAACCACAGGGCATCCCCACTGTGAACTGACCTTCACAGCTACCAGCTGGACTCTCAGCATTGCCTCTCCTCGTCCCTGCATCTCTCCGGTAGGCTTGCTTTCTTACACATCACATCACATGCACCCTCTTCTCTTTTCTCCTATCATCTCTGTCTCTCACATCAGTGGTCTACCAGGCCCCATAATATGTAGATAAATGCTTTTTCTCTAAATTTATTTAAACATAATTTTATTTATTTTAGTCTAAGCTATACATTCAAATTTTTCAAAATTCAAAAGATACAAAAGTCACCATTCTACCCCAGTTCTCCATACTTCTCAGTTTTCTTTCGTGTGGGCACCAGTGTTATCAGTGTGCATGCTCCAGAAACAATGCAATTTATGCAATTTATGCACTATGTAAAAGCAGATATACATGTATATTTGAAAATACGGTACATTTTGGAATATATAATATTGAAATATACAAAGTATGGAATATATGGTAGCAGTTTGCCTTTCTTTAAACTTAAGAATATGTCAGAGATAAATCCATAACAGTGTAGGGAAGAGAGTTCTAATTCTTTTTACAGTATTGTAGTACTCCATTGTATGCATGCATGCTAAGCCATTCAGTCATGTCCGACTCATTTTGACCCGATGAACTATAACCCACCAGGCTTCTCTGTCCATAGGATTCTTTAGGCAAGAATACTGGAGTGGATTTTCATGCCCTCCTCTAGGGGATCTTCCCAACCCAGAGATCTGACCTGCATCTCTTACGTCTCCTGCATTGGCAGGCAGGTTCTTTACCAGTAGCGCCATCTGGGAAGCCCACTCCATCGTATAGATGTACTTTAACTTATTTAATCATCTGCTATTGATGGATAGTTAGGTTATTTACAATAGTTTGTTATTACAAATTATGTTAGAACGAACACATTTATACTTACATCCTTTTGCACGTGTGTTGGTATATTTGTAAGATCAGTTCCTAGAAGTATTATGGGTGGGTCAAAGGGTGTGCCATTTTCACTGATAGGTATTGTTGGGTTGCTCTCCATAGTGATTGCTGCAGTGTGCTCTCCCTTCATCAATGTGTAAGAAGGCTGGTATCTCCCAGCTCACCACTGCAGCATGTGACTCATCTCTTTTCTCTCTGCTAATCTGATAAATGGGACAAGTTTCTCATTGTGGTTTTAGCATTTCCACAGAAGAAAGTGAAGGCATTAAAGAAAGCTTCTTTACTTCTGTCTCCACCATAACCACAAATGTGTCTGACTTCACCTTTGTCTCTTCTAACTCCCATCGATGGCATTGAAAACCCTCCTCAGTCAAATCACTGGTCCTTCCACGTACATTTTAGATATCATCCCTTTTTAATTCTAAGACAGTAATTTCCATTGGTGAGCCTCATTTCCTCTGCTTCTTCTTTACCTTTTCCTCCTAGATTCTTTCCAATGACTTCCAAACAATCATTAGTACTCCCACTCTTAACGTCTCTTCCCTGGCTCCATCACCTCCCTCTAGTTACTACTCTTAACACTTAAAAAAAATTAATTTATTTATTTTAATTGGAGGGTAATTACTTTACAATATTGTGGTGGTGTTTCTATACATCAACATGAATCAGCCATGGGTACACATGTGTCCCCCTCATCCTGAAACCCCCACCAGCCGTCCTCCCCACCCCATCCCTCTGGGTTGTCCCAGAGCACCGGCTTTGAGTGTCCTGCTTCATGCATCGAATTTATAAATAGCCTTACACTGTTTCTTTTCCACTTGGAAGGGAAACATAGAGTCAAGAAGAGCCCAACAACCTACTATATTTGTGCCTATAATTAAATAGCAAAACATTTTCTGGGGAGAGAGAGACAGAGACAGAGAGACACATAGACAGAGAGAGGAAGAGAGACAATGGGACACAGAGAGAAAGGGAAAGAAAGAGAGGGAGAGAAAGAGAGATGAACGCAAGTGAGAGGAGGAAGGGAAGGTAGGGGGAAGAGGACATTGTCACATAACCACAGGGCATCCCCACTGTGAACTGACCTTCACAGCTACCAGCTGGACTCTCAGCATTGCCTCTCCTCGTCCCTGCATCTCTCCGGTAGGCTTGCTTTCTTACACATCACATCGCATGCACCCTCTTCTCTTTTCTCCTATCATCTCTGTCTCTCACATCAGTGGTCTACCAGGCCCCATAATATGTAGATAAATGCTTTTTCTCTAAATTTATTTAAACATAATTTTATTTATTTTAGTCTAAGCTATACATTCAAATTTTTCAAAATTCAAAAGATACAAAAGTCACCATTCTACCCCAGTTCTCCATACTTCTCAGTTTTCTTTCGTGTGGGCACCAGTGTTATCAGTGTGCATGCTCCAGAAACAATGCAATTTATGCAATTTATGCACTATGTAAAAGCAGATATACATGTATATTTGAAAATACGGTACATTTTGGAATATATAATATTGAAATATACAAAGTATGGAATATATGGTAGCAGTTTGCCTTTCTTTAAACTTAAGAATATGTCAGAGATAAATCCATAACAGTGTAGGGAAGAGAGTTCTAATTCTTTTTACAGTATTGTAGTACTCCATTGTATGCATGCATGCTAAGCCATTCAGTCATGTCCGACTCATTTTGACCCTATGAACTATAACCCACCAGGCTTCTCTGTCCATAGGATTCTTTAGGCAAGAATACTGGAGTGGATTTTCATGCCCTCTTCTAGGGGATCTTCCCAACCCAGAGATCTGACCTGCATCTCTTACGTCTCCTGCATTGGCAGGCAGGTTCTTTACCAGTAGCGCCATCTGGGAAGCCCACTCCATCGTATAGATGTACTTTAACTTATTTAATCATCTGCTATTGATGGATAGTTAGGTTATTTACAATAGTTTGTTATTACAAATTATGTTAGAACGAACACATTTATACTTACATCCTTTTGCACGTGTGTTGGTATATTTGTAAGATCAGTTCCTAGAAGTATTATGGGTGGGTCAAAGGGTGTGCCATTTTCACTGATAGGTATTGTTGGGTTGCTCTCCATAGTGATTGCTGCAGTGTGCTCTCCCTTCATCAATGTGTAAGAAGGCTGGTATCTCCCAGCTCACCACTGCAGCATGTGACTCATCTCTTTTCTCTCTGCTAATCTGATAAATGGGACAAGTTTCTCATTGTGGTTTTAGCATTTCCACAGAAGAAAGTGAAGGCATTAAAGAAAGCTTCTTTACTTCTGTCTCCACCATAACCACAAATGTGTCTGACTTCACCTTTGTCTCTTCTAACTCCCATCGATGGCATTGAAAACCCTCCTCAGTCAAATCACTGGTCCTTCCACGTACATTTTAGATATCATCCCTTTTTAATTCTAAGACAGTAATTTCCATTGGTGAGCCTCATTTCCTCTGCTTCTTCTTTACCTTTTCCTCCTAGATTCTTTCCAATGACTTCCTAACAATCATTAGTACTCCCACTCTTAACGTCTCTTCCCTGGCTCCATCACCTCCCTCTAGTTACTACTCTTAACACTTAAAAAAAATTAATTTATTTATTTTAATTGGAGGGTAATTACTTTACAATATTGTGGTGGTGTTTCTATACATCAACATGAATCAGCCATGGGTACACATGTGTCCCCCTCATCCTGAAACCCCCACCAGCCGTCCTCCCCACCCCATCCCTCTGGGTTGTCCCAGAGCACCGGCTTTGAGTGTCCTGCTTCATGCATCGAACTTGCACTGGTGATCTGCTTTACATAGTAATATACATGTTTCAAAGCTATTCCCACCCTCATCTCCTCCTGCAGAGTTTTTGTACAAGTGCTTCCTCTTCTCACCTCACAGTTGTTCTGTGGTCTTTTTTTCTCTACCACTCCTGAATGTTCTTGCACAAGTCACCAGTGACCTGCATGTTGCTAACTGTTCAGTTTTCATCTTTACTGATCTCTTCTTAGTAGCACTTGTCGGAGTCGACTTCTTCCTTCTTCTGAAACACTTTCTTCCCTTGTTGTTCATGACCTCCTACTCCCCGGTTTCTCGTATACACTGCTGGTCATTCCTCTGGACCTCCTTTGCTTATCTTCTCTCCTTACCTGGTCCTAGTTGTCATCCCCCAGGTCCTGATATCCCTTTCTTCTTGCTTTGTATTCTCTCCCATAGAAAACTACTTCTGGTGATTTAGAGGCTAATAGCTCCCAATGTTGTTTTTTTTTTTTTTTTTTTTTTTCCCCACAATCACACATTTAACTGCAAATAAATCAAGTTTATTTACAAGAGGGTATTCCTTTTGGGGTTACCTCCTGCATCTTCTGAGTCCTAGACCTATATGAACAGCTATCTACTTTACATCTTCAGTTGAATAACTCTCTTGCATTTTTAGTTTAAGATGTCCAGAACTGAAATCTCTCCCTCCCAGCATCCAAACATTCCTCTTCTCTAGTAAATCCCATCTGTGTAAGTGACACCTTCAGCTGTATGGTTCTACCTTTCACCAATTTAGGCATTATCCTGGAAAACTCCCACAGCTCCCATATCACGTATAGCAACATTTCTGTTCTTTTATATTCAACATATATCTTGATTCTATCAAGTTTTTCCATCTCTAATGATTCTGCCTTTACCAAAGCCACGACATCTCCTTCCCGGACCACCATGATAGTGTCTGAATCGTGTCTTTGTTTTCACGCATACCTACTATATAGTCTGTTCTCATGAAGCTGCCAAAGTTTCTAAGCATACCAACCGGGTATTGTTACTTTCCTCCTTCAGACCTTTTATAGGCTTTGAATCATAGTGACGATAAAATCCACTCCCCATCATGGTGTGACTGGAACTATTAGTAACGTTCATGAAATCCATGTCCCCCCTATTTCCTGACCAACAGAATCTGCCTGATTCCATTTCCCTCCCTCCCTTGTAAGCGGATATCAATATCTGGCCAAAGATATGAGTGGAAATGTTTTTTGGGAGCTCTGGAAAGGATCTTTTAAAGAAGCCAACTTAGGGCACCCCTTTGGCCTGCCTTCCATACCTCCTTCCTATTGCCTGTGCATATGCGGTAGCTGGAACTCCAGAAGCCTTCCTGGAGCAGAAGACCTGTCAGACAGAAGCCACATGCTTGATGGCAGAGTAGAAAGACAGAAGGAAGCCTAGTCCTGAAGGCCAGGAACCTGTGGCCCCAGCCCTGATCTGCTTATCTATGGAGTTCCTTGAAGTGTGAGAGAAATATCCTTCTGTTTTCTTTGTGCCACTGTTATTTTGTGTTTCGGTCATATGCAGCTGAACTTACTGTTAACTGATACATATGGCTCATAAGGCCCCGCGTGACGATCTGGCCCCCGCTCTCCTCTCTGACCTTGTCTTGTGCGCCTGTCCCCGCCCCGGATCACTGTCTGTTCCCTGCACTGGTCTGCTGTCAGTTTCTTGAACCCCTTCCCACCTCAGGGCCTTCCCTCCTGTCGTCCTCTGCCTGGAATTCTCTTCTCCTTCTTTGCCTGGCTAACTCCTGTCATTTTTCAGATCCAAGTTTAAAATGTCATTTACTTGTAGAAAACTTCTCTGATTTTCTGATCTAAATTGTATTTCCTATCTCTCTCACACTTCTCTGATTTTTTTCCTTTACAATGCTGATTACACTTTGAAATAACATATTTATCTGTGATTTTTTTTTTATTAATGTCTGTCTCTCCACCATGGCAAAAATCCTGTCTGTCTGCTCATCACCTATACCTTAGAACCTAATTCTAGACCAGGTGTATCCTCAGATAGTAAACAAATGAACGGAAGAAAATATGGGGGTCAGGAATCTAAGAGTCCTGGGTTTTAACCTCAACTCTTACTAGCTGTGTGACTTAACCAAGTTACTTAACCTTTTAAAGCCTCATTTTACTGATCTTTAAATGAGGCTAATAGTAGAACATTCCTGAGGGGATTGTGGTGAAGATTAAGTGACCAAATAAAATGAAAGAATTCAACATAGTGCCCTTCACAGAGGAAATTCTCAGGACACACAGCTATTATTAATGGATAAACAGAAATCAAAGAAGAAACCCAAGGTCATTTTAGCAGCTTGTTATCTGACCCAGGAAAGAGACTTCAACAATGGCCTTTATTTGCTAAGGTCACAATGCCTTCAGCCAAAGGACTGTGGGAATATTGTTTGTCATGGACATTTTGAATGTCCACCTTGACACTTCTTTAGGGACAACTCAGTGCCGCTACTCCACACGGCCACCTTTGGACATTGGTGGTTGTTTATGGCACACTGCCTCATTCTCTTGGCGTGTACCACAAGGTGCCGGACCCGTTTCCCTTCAAGCTCACGTCTCCTCTGTCCCTGGGAGTGCCAGGCTCCCCTGGGCTGGACCATGTTTTGTGTGCCTTCCCTCCCAAAGTCCTCCCCTGATCTATGAGCCAAATCCTTCAAAAAGTGAGTCTTTATTATCAAGCAGGAGTGAGAACCAGAACGCCAAGAAGTGAAGAATGTGGGAAGGCAAGGCGCGGTTGGCTTCCTGTGTGTGAAACCACTCCTTACCAATTACTTCAAACCCTTGCAAGATCTGGAGAAACCACCTCAGAGTTTGTTTTGGTTCTGTTAGGGAAACTCCAAAGCCTTGGTTTTGGAACGGCTTCAAACATTCTCCAGACGAGCTGTCTTTCCATTTATAAGACACTCCAAAGTCCTGTATTTAGTAAGAGAGGAGCAGGACACACACACTCCCTCTCCCTCCATCTCTCTCTCATATAAAACAAGCCACTCTGGGTTCTCCGTAATCCTGGCTTGAACATTCAAGAGAATACTTGAATAATACTTACCTACCTCACTGGGGTGTTGTTATCAATTAATTAGTTAATGTTTGTAAAGCACTTTGCAGATGTAAAGTGCTTGTATAAGTGCTAAGTATTCTTATTATTAAGCAGAAGTTCTGTGGTTTGGCTGAAAATATCCCCCTGCCCACCCCTCCCCAGCAATCACACATTTAACTGTAAATAAATCAAGTTTATTTACAAGAGGGTTTTCCTTTTCAGGTCACCTCCCAGTCATTATCACTGAACTAATCTCTTTTATTTTCCTTTAGGTTTCTAATAGAGCTGACTCATCCTGGAAATCTCTGTCTCTGAGAGAATTTCAATAATACCCTAGGAAAATAAATTCCTGTGGACAGTGCCTGTTTTCTCAGAAGCAAGGTTGACAGTGTATTCAGTAAAGACTCTATATCTATGCAGTATCTAAGACTTTCTCTCTGTACAGTTCTAATTTAGTTCTAAATTGGAAAAAAAAAAAAAATGCATCCAGAACAGTGCCCTGTGAAATAGTCATTAGAATAAATTTGCACAATTTGATGGTGATGATACAGGAATAATAATAAGGATTTGGAAGTATTTTATTTTTTCTTTCTTCAATTCCCAGTCTTCAATCTATCTTTGGTTTTGGAGGCATGTAAGCAAAGTGGCGGGAGGAGACTGAGGAAGAAGCAAGTGTCTCCTAAGACACAACAATACACAAAGTGTCCAATGGAAGACCAGCCTTAAGGAAGTAGGAGACCGTCTAAGACCTGCAAGTCAAGTTCTTTCTTCCAGTGCCTTAGGCAATTCCATGAGAGTCACACTGGAACTGTAAGGAACCCTGTAGACTATAAATCAACAGGGGATATGACACTGGGGAAAGGGATGAAACAGAAGACATCAGACAAAGAAGCCTGCTCTTCCCTTACTAAAAAGCACACCATTTGTAAAAATTTATTAATTAGCTTAGTTAGTTGGTTTGGCTCTGTTGCTGTTCGTCAGCTTTCTCTGGTTGCAGCGAGTGGACGTTGCTCTCTGGTTGTGGCGCTCGGGCTTCTCATTGCCGTGGCCTCTCGTGGAGCACCGGCTCTACCGTGCACGGCTTCAGTAACTGCGGTACATGGGTTTAATTGCTCCAAGACATGTGGGCTCTTTCCAACCAGGGACTGAACTGCTGTCCCCTGCATCGGAAGGTGATCCTTAACCAGTTGATCACCAGGGAAGCCCCCACGCTATGTTTTTGATGGACCATATTCGTCATCATATTTGCGTATGAGTGTGTGTGTGTGTGTTTGTGTGTGTTTATCACAGTATGGTTGGACAGTGGCTCTTTTTAGCAGAGGCTGACACATTGTTCTTGGAGAAGGCAATGGCAACCGACTCCAGTACTCTTGCCTGGAAAATCCCATGGATGGAGGAGCCTGGTAGGCTGCAGTCCATGGGGTTGCTAAGAGTCGGACACGACTGAGCAACTTCGCTATGCATTGTTAGATAATGGATCAATATCCTGCAAGGGTTACATCCTTGCTGTGTAATTCTAGGGTGGGTGGGAGCAATCAAGTTGAATTACTGACTTTGTAAGGAAATGAAAAGTCAAACTGCTGACCATGTGTATTTTATATTATTTAATTAAAAGTAGATAACAGTACTTGAATGAACCACAAATCAGATAAAAATGGCAGTGTTTCTCATATTTAACACATATTTGACTTGTGGTTGTGTGACAATTCACCAGGTCTATGATGTCTCCAAATAGAAAATCAGAAGTGTAATTAAAAAATACTGCAGGGGAGAGGCAATATTAACTTCAGCCCTGAGCAGAGCTAATCACAACTACAGTACCATCACTGTTATTCTTATTTAATGAGAATCTCCTCTGCTTCTTTCTTTAACTTGAAATAAGGAAGAAATCATCAGAATTTTTGTTTTAAATATACCATGTATCTTTTATAGAAATAAAGAAAATAGATGGATTATGAATTTTAGGTGTCCATTCCCCATTTATTTATTCATTTTAATGAAGTTTCATCTAATATCCAACAATCAGGCATTCAAAATTGTATGCAACAACAGAACTGATAGTTTATAGGACTCTCTAGAGATCTTCAGCTTCATCAGATGAGCACTTGTGGGGAATGTCCATCTACTCTTTTACAGTATCACTGGATTGACTGTTTCTGAATCATGTGGAGAATAATCCCAGTGAATTGAATCTCTTCAGCACCCATTCAGACATGTCTGGTACAATCAGAGCTTGGCATCCTCAGACCCTGATACAGTGCCACAGCTGAAGCTTCTAAGTCTCTGACCTTCCCTGCCAGGCTCCACTGACTTTCAGACCAAATGAAGACGACTTTGGTGCATTGCCTGCTTTTGATCTTCAGTTAGTAGTTGATTTAGTTACTTCATCAACTTTTATTTAGAGATTTTCAGGAAAATCTCTACTGTATCTTGGTTCTTCTTTTGGAGGTTGAGAGCAAAGCACATTAGTTTATTCAATGACAAACTACAGATAACTGTTGGCTATTTCAATTCCTTTTTCTGTTTTGGATTGAACAAGACTCCAAGATGTTTCTGCATTAGAGGCTAGTCTAATATTGCCAACTAGTCACACTTCCATTAGTCCTTATAATAAATTTTCTACTCTTTAAATGAAAATTTACATTTCTTATCCTTTTTTGCCCCAAATTAAGAGATTCTTTGACTGATTTTTACTTAAGGGTTCTCCTTGCCGCCAAGATAAAGATCTATCATTTTATCAATGGAGAAGGTTTTCAGTTCATAGGGGAAGGAGAAGTATGGAGGTGGATGGTTCTAAGTAGAATATAGCTCATATTCTTATGTCCTGAGCAAGCCTGATGCCATCCTGATACCCATGAAAGGTGGGAACCAAGGAAGGAGAGTCCTGGGCCAAATCATCTGGGCAGACTGCTTATCTGGGTCACCATTAAGATACAACTGGGTCTTGAAGAGGGTTGGGAAACTGGGGCTGTCAAGTCTGCAGAGCACTGTGAGGTTGATAACAGAGTGCTAGGGAGAGAGTTACGAACATGGTGGAACTGGGTTGGAGACATGGTTCAGGAGAGATGTTCAGAACTAAGACCATTTGGTGAGTATGGAAGAAAGAATTCTCTTCACCCCTGAACTACTGCCCAGGGGCATTAAAAGATGGGTCTTAAAGGATTTTCAAAAGGTGTGGCAGGGAGGTTAAAACCAGGTCAGCTGAGTAAATGCTACTGAGTTTTTCAGTAGGAAATAAATAGAAACTTAGTCTGAAGACAAAGAACAAGGCCAGAATTACTCTGGCTTAGACGTTCATGTGCTAACATTTTAGCATCTGGAAGATCTCCTGGAGAAGGATATGGCAATCCACTCCAGCACTCTTGCCTGGAAAATTCCATGGACAGAGGAACCTGATAGGCTACAGTCCATGGGGTAGCAACGAGTCGGACACGACTGAGCGACTTCACTCACTCACTCAGCATTGGTTTGCACACAATTGATGGGATCTTGCATTTAATAAAATATTGTCTAGTGTGAGTGGCATGAAGGTATGAGAAAGAGATGAATCTGTGACTACAAACAACCTTCAACAGATGTGAGGGGCAAAGATTTGCTTTCTGTTGCTATTTAAGTGGGATTTTTTCTGAAGTGACTTAGCAGTAGCAGCAGGGTTGGTAAGAGACTAGGTTAACTATCAATCCCTCAGAAAGGCCTTCCCAGCGTCAATCGTGTCCGACCCTGTGCGACCCCATAGATGGCAGCCCATTTCATAGGGGAAGGAGAAGTATGGAGGTGGATGGTTCTAAGTAGAATATAGCTCATATTCTTATGTCCTGAGCAAGCCTGATGCCATCCTGATACCCATGAAAGGTGGGAACCAAGGAAGGAGAGTCCTGGGCCAAATCATCTGGGCAGACTGCTTATCTGGGTCACCATTAAGATACAACTGGGTCTTGAAGAGGGTTGGGAAACTGGGGCTGTCAAGTCTGCAGAGCACTGTGAGGTTGATAACAGAGTGCTAGGGAGAGAGTTACGAACATGGTGGAACTGGGTTGGAGACATGGTTCAGGAGAGATGTTCAGAACTAAGACCATTTGGTGAGTATGGAAGAAAGAATTCTCTTCACCCCTGAACTACTGCCCAGGGGCATTAAAAGATGGGTCTTAAAGGATTTTCAAAAGGTGTGGCAGGGAGGTTAAAACCAGGTCAGCTGAGTAAATGCTACTGAGTTTTTCAGTAGGAAATAAATAGAAACTTAGTCTGAAGACAAAGAACAAGGCCAGAATTACTCTGGCTTAGACGTTCATGTGCTAACATTTTAGCATCTGGAAGATCTCCTGGAGAAGGATATGGCAATCCACTCCAGCACTCTTGCCTGGAAAATTCCATGGACAGAGGAACCTGATAGGCTACAGTCCATGGGGTAGCAACGAGTCGGACACGACTGAGCGACTTCACTCACTCACTCAGCATTGGTTTGCACACAATTGATGGGATCTTGCATTTAATAAAATATGGTCTAGTGTGAGTGGCATGAAGGTATGAGAAAGAGATGAATCTGTGACTACAAACAACCTTCAACAGATGTGAGGGGCAAAGATTTGCTTTCTGTTGCTATTTAAGTGGGATTTTTTCTGAAGTGACTTAGCAGTAGCAGCAGGGTTGGTAAGAGACTAGGTTAACTATCAATCCCTCAGAAAGGCCTTCCCAGCGTCAATCGTGTCCGACCCTGTGCGACCCCATAGATGGCAGCCCACCAGGCTCCCCCGTCCCTGGGATTCTTCAGGCAAGAACACTGNTGACTTAGCAGTAGCAGCAGGGTTGGTAAGAGACTAGGTTAACTATCAATCCCTCAGAAAGGCCTTCCCAGCGTCAATCGTGTCCGACCCTGTGCGACCCCATAGATGGCAGCCCACCAGGCTCCCCCGTCCCTGGGATTCTTCAGGCAAGAACACTGGAGTGGGTTGCCATTTCCTTCTCCAACCCATCAAATAACCACTCCCCTATTCACTTTCTATCAATCACCTTATTTTATTCCTATCATAGCACTTATACTTTTCTGATAGTTTCCTATTAATTCATTGACTAATTTTGTTTATGGTCCACCTCCTCTGTTAGAATGTAAGCTCAATTAGCATCAGGGTTTTGTACACTAAGGTGCCATCTATGCTCAGATTGATGTCTGGCACATAGCTGACGCTTTGTCAACATGTGTGGAATGAGTAAATCCGTATATGATCTTGAAAGGAGTTGAACTCTCCCCTGCGGAGTTAGGGTTCCCTGGAGTAAATCTAAATATAATGAGCATTATATCCAACTAATGCATTTTGTGGGTTCCTCTACATTTCCCATTTATCTTTTAATGAAGAAAAAATTTAAGAACCATGTGATTGTGGATTGTTAAGACAGCAACCCCTAAAATATAGCTTGAAAATTTCCAGGATCTTAAATTAAAGCTTCCCTATCTCTCTGTCTGGGCTTATGCATGCTGATCCAGCTTCAAATCAGCCAGTATCTATTATTCACCCTAGAATTAAAAAGCAAGAAAACAACCTTTCTTCTTGGAAACAGACATTAAAAAGTTTTGGCCTTGTTATGTTGGCTGTGGTCTTAGTGATCCATATTTATATGTTTATAAAGTATCTCTCACATGTTTAAAGTATATTAATTGTTAATATTACATTAGTAGTTATAATTACTAAGGTTTTCACTTCAACAAATTTAAACCAACTGAAAATACTATCAAAAGAAATGAACCTACCTTCACATATACATAATTCTTAAAATAGCTCACTTATTGCATAGAGATGGAGAATTTCTCCATGTTAGACATTGTGAAAATGGACATGAATCATGACTAAGTTTTATGGGACTAAGTTAGTCATGGAACTAAGTTTTATGTTAATCTCTTGAATTAACATCAGTCTCAGAATGAAACTAACCTCTTTGATTTTAGCAGATCAACTCACATTATGTCCTCATTCCAAGCCAAAAGCAAAAATATAAACAAAACTTATTGACATCTGAGTGTATTTGATGTAGAATCATCCCTGAATCATTAAGGAATACCTCTTGCTAAATTTAAAAACAGTTGGAAAGACAGGTATATATATATGGAAATAGAACCTTACTTGATCTTTTAGGGCCAGCCCTGTTGCACTGGGAAGGAAGAGTCGAGACAGACATCATCTTCGTCTTAGTTTGATGATTCTAGGATAAAACTCACTACTCATATGGACAAGTAGTATGTGTTCATCATTTCTTAATTCCACAACCCTTGTCCTTATTTATTCTACATAGTGAGTGAGCTTGTCTAACCTGTAATGACCCAGGGCTCATATACTCACCAACCACTCACTGAGCATCTCTTAAAAGGCAGAAACTGGGCTGAGGTCTGGGGATACTAAGAGGGAGACCCTGGTCTTTTCCTTCAACTGCTCAGTCACGTCTCTGGCTTTTTGACACTATTATGGAAGAGTGTAATTGACAGTGGGGTAGCTGAGTCACAAGTGGAAAAAGAGTCATCATATGCCTGGAACATGTCTTATTTTTATGTTATTGAAAAGTGAAGTATGACCCAACCACCAAATACTTGATAGAAAGTTCCCCTTTTATTTGGATTTTTCATCTTGACTAGACATGACCATTGGGGGTGGAGGTCATTCCTTGGGTATCTTTTTGATTTGTTTAGATCTTCAACCCTATAGGGTATGTGTCATACCTTATACACATACAACATATAGGTTATGTGTCATTGTCTCCATTTTACTTATGAGGAACCTGAGATTTAGGGGCATTGTATTAGAATCCTGTGGCTGCTGTAACAAATTACCACAACCTGGGTGGCTTAAAAGGGCAGAAGCTTATTCTCTCACAGCTTTAGAGGCTCTGCTTCTGAAATCAAAGTATGGTCTGTGCTCATTCTAGCAGCTCTAGGGAGCATCTATTTTTTACCTCTTCCATCTTCTGGTGGCTGTTAGCTTCCTCAGTTTGTGGCTGCATCACTTCAGTCTCTATCTCTGTGGTCCCGTCGCCTCTCCTATTCTGTCTGTGTGTTTTCTCCTTTGCGTGCCTGTTTTTTTCAGGGTTATATAGATTGATAATTTTTTAAATTGGAATATAATGTTTTTACAATGTTGTGTTCGTTTCCTGCTGTACAGCAACACGGTGAAAGTCGCTCAGCCTTGTCCGACTCTTTGTGACCTCATGGACTATGCAGTCCATGGAATTCTCCAGACCAGAATACTGGAGTGGGTAGACTTTCCCTTCTCCGGCGGATCGTCCCACAACAACATGAATTAGCTATATATATATATATCTATACACATATCTCCTCCCTCTTGAGCCTCCCTTCCATGCCCCCATCCCTTCACTCTAGGTCATCACAGAGCACCAAGCTGAGCCCCCTGTGCTATGCAGCAGCTGCCCATGAGCTATGGTAATATATCGCTGTTACTGTCTCAATTCGACCCACTCTCTCTGTGTCCACAAGTTTGTTCTCTATGTCTGGGTCTCTCTTCCTGCCCTGCAAATAGGTTCATCAGTACCATTTTTCTAGATTCAATATATATGCATTAATATACCATATTTATGATCATACCATTCCAGTATTCTTGCCTGGAAAATCTCATGGACAGAGGTGTCTGGCAGGCTACTGTCTATAGGATCACAAAGAGTTGGACTGAAGTGACTTAGCATGCATGCATGCACCCTGAACACGCCTGATCTAATCTGCGTGTCTATCTTATAAATATATGTGTGATCACATTTAGGGCCTACCTGGATAACATAAGGTTTTCTCCTCACCTCAACATCATTACCTCTACCACATCAGGAAAGATCCTTTTCACAAATGAGATAATATTCGCAGGTTCTGGGGACTGATATGGATGTTGTCTGAGGAGCCATTTTCCAGCCTACCACAGAGTTTACATCCTGTCCAGGGTTGTGTAACTGGTAGAGGTGGGGTTTGAACAAAGCCAGACCTTTAGAGTCCACTCTCTTAAACCTCCACACTGACTCTCTAGAATGCACACGGGCATTCAAGTGATGATAGAGTTTTCAGTGCAGTTATATAAGTAGTTTCGACCTAGAAAACTGGCATGAACAACTAGAGTGTAGGTTTTATTGATAAAAGTCTCTTATTGCTGTCCACCTCCTGGTTCATTCAACAAGGATCATCCAGTATTTGCAGAGGACCCAGGGTGCTCCAGGTTCTGTGCTGGCATGGAGATTCAATGCTGAGTAAAACCAACCATTATTCCTGTCCTTTCAAGCTCACCGCCTAGTGGGGGACTACAGACAGACTTTAAGTATCACATGAATGAATGTATAATTACAAACTGAGAAGGAAAGGGGAGATGTAGAATAAGGAAAGCTGACCCAGGCTGGATGTAAAGAGATGTTCCTGAGGAAATGTTTGAGTTAAGATTCAAGAGCTGGATGGGAGTTAGCTAGGTAAGGGAGGAAGGCAACAGGGAAGAAAAAAAATCCAGAAAGACAGAATGGCATATGTAAAGGCTGTGGCAGAAGAGATCATTAGCATTTTAGGAACTGAAATAAGTTTGGAGCTAAGAATGAGGTAGCTTTGTCAATATGGGCACTTTTCGTAGGTATCATGACTGGGGATGGAGTAAGACTCTGTGAATTCTCCATGGACAGTATGCTCTGGCCCAGAGTGGTGTCTCATACAGATGACATGCTTAATGCCATGCTTGTTGCTTGACTTCATGTGCAAATGAATGGACAAATTAGCCTTATGTGTACAGGGAATTTGACAANTCCTCCCTCTTGAGCCTCCCTTCCATGCCCCCATCCCTTCACTCTAGGTCATCACAGAGCACCAAGCTGAGCCCCCTGTGCTATGCAGCAGCTGCCCATGAGCTATGGTAATATATTGCTGTTACTGTCTCAATTTGGCCCACTCTTTCTGTGTCCACAAGTTTGCTCTCTATGTCTGGGTCTCTCTTCCTGCCCTGCAAATAGGTTCGTCAGTACCATTTTTCTAGATTCAATATATATGCATTAATATACCATATTTATGATCATACCATTCCAGTATTCTTGCCTGGAAAATCTCATGGACAGAGGTGTCTGGCAGGCTACTGTCTATAGGATCACAAAGAGTTGGACTGAAGTGACTTAGCATGCATGCATGCACCCTGAACACGCCTGATCTAATCTGCGTGTCTATCTTATAAATATATGTGTGATCACATTTAGGGCCTACCTGGATAACATAAGGTTTTCTCCTCACCTCAACATCATTACCTCTACCACATCAGGAAAGATCCTTTTCACAAATGAGATAATATTCGCAGGTTCTGGGGACTGATATGGATGTTGTCTGAGGAGCCATTTTCCAGCCTACCACAGAGTTTACATTCTGTCCAGGGTTGTGTAACTGGTAGAGGTGGGGTTTGAACAAAGCCAGGCCTTTAGAGTCCACTCTCTTAAACCTCCACACTGACTCTCTAGAATGCACACGGGCATTCAAGTGATGATAGAGTTTTCAGTGCAGTTATATAAGTAGTTTCGACCTAGAAAACTGGCATGAACAACTAGAGTGTAGGTTTTATTGATAAAAGTCTCTTATTGCTGTCCACCTCCTGGTTCATTCAACAAGGATCATCCAGTATTTGCAGAGGACCCAGGGTGCTCCAGGTTCTGTGCTGGCATGGAGATTCAATGCTGAGTAAAACCAACCATTATTCCTGTCCTTTCAAGCTCACCGCCTAGTGGGGGACTACAGACAGACTTTAAGTATCACATGAATGAATGTATAATTACAAACTGAGAAGGAAAGGGGAGATGTAGAATAAGGAAAGCTGACCCAGGCTGGATGTAAAGAGATGTTCCTGAGGAAATGTTTGAGTTAAGATTCAAGAGCTGGATGGGAGTTAGCTAGGTAAGGGAGGAAGGCAACAGGGAAGAAAAAAAATCCAGAAAGACAGAATGGCATATGTAAAGGCTGTGGCAGAAGAGATCATTAGCATTTTAGGAACTGAAATAAGTTTGGAGCTAAGAATGAGGTAGCTTTGTCAATATGGGCACTTTTCGTAGGTATCATGACTGGGGATGGAGTAAGACTCTGTGAATTCTCCATGGACAGTATGCTCTGGCCCAGAGTGGTGTCTCATACAGATGACATGCTTAATGCCATGCTTGTTGCTTGACTTCATGTGCAAATGAATGGACAAATTAGCCTTATGTGTACAGGGAATTTGACAAGGCAGGTGAAGGAGCCATAGTCCTGCTTGCTATGTGTTTCCCTTCCAATCCAGGGAGTCATTTGTAGCTGAGTATATTCTGGCCATTTGTCACACCCACATGATTATCCCACGTGAGCCGAAGTCTGGTGAGGGAACCAGGAGTCAAAGTCTTTTTGCACATGGCTGTGAAAAAAATCTGGAAAGGCCATTGGCCTGAGGAGAGGAAGCAGAGAGAGTAAAACCCCAAACAGCTTCCTCAGCCCTCTGCATGCTTCACCTGGCACGGACATTGCTGGTTGCGTCTTGAGGCCTGAGCAGCGGTCCCCTATTGATTCCTCCATCTCCTTTGAGGGGAAAGAAAATGGGAGGCTATTCTGCAAGTTGACCTGTATCTGTTGCTCCGTTTTAAGGACACGGCACTAGAAAAGAGCTAGCTTTGGGTCTTAAAAAAGGGATAGGCCATGAAGAATGTTTTTCCATCTTCCATTCTGAGTGTTTCACATGCCTTGACTATCACATGTTGACTGGGCTGTCTCCTATTACAGGAGATGTTTGTGAGATGCATGATTTTTTTTTTTTTGGAAACTGAAGTATAGTTAATGTACAATGTATTATTTTCAGGTATATAGCAATGTGATATATGTGTGTATATGCATGCATGTGTATGTATTCTCTTTCAGATTCTTTTTCCTTAGAGGTTATTACAAAATATTAAGTATAGTTCCCTGTGCTATACAGTAGGTCCTTGTTGATAAGATACATACTTTTTATAAACATTCCTTTAGCTTTTTCATCTGAGAGGGAACAAATTTCACTTCTATGCACAACCCACTTAAAGGACAAGATCTCAGAGATTGCCTTAGCATTCATATCTTGAGATTTCTCTTTGGGATCCAGCCTAAATGCCACAGATGTGACATTCTGGCCATGGAAATCTCAGGCAAGGAGGTAAAGGACCTCAGAGGCCTGTATCATTAATTACCTCCCTTCTAGACAGAAATCTCCCAGGGCTGAAAACCTGTGTCTTGGACAATGCCAACCACATGTGGTGCTATCAACTCAAGGATGAATGTGGTTTTTAAAATTTACTTCTAAAACAGAAGTTCTAGACTGACCCACTAGGCTTATGCTTCTAAAACTACCTTTCTCCCATTACTTCCTGTTTTTCCTCCTTCTCTCTTCTCTTTCTTTTCTTGTAATTTCTTTATTTGTGAGATGGTGTGAGATGCTAAAAATGGACCCTGCATCAGGAGAGATCTAGACCAGACTTTGGCACTGGGAGCCATGTGGCCTGGGCCATGTCACAAACTCTTTGGACCTGTTTGCTCACCTATAGTGGAGATTGGCCTCTCTGAGTACCTTGTGAAGTTCCCGCTGTGGTCTTCAGATCTTTCTTATCTCCCCACCCTGTCCCAGATAGTCCATTTTCCTCTTCTCTACCCAGAGCCCCTCAACTTCTCTTTCCAATCCTATTCTTCATATACTTCCCCCTTCTCTTTGTTCTGCGCAAAAGGTCTGCACTTACTTTGGTTAGGACGTCACAGGCTGGGAGAAGCCATAGGCTGACTGCACAAACTTGCCTGTTCATGATCGAAAAGGGAATTTGGAAGAGAAGGAGCACATGATGGCATTCTTTCCCTTTCACATCTATGCCCTTATTTATTTTCCTCATATCAGGGGCATGGGCCCCATGGCACCTTCTCATAGAGAGGGCAAGAGATTCCCCATTTGCACGCCTTCACAGGACTCCACCTTCTTTCCCAACAGCAGACAGTGTCAAGGAACTCTCTCCTTTCATCTGCTCTCCCAGATTATACCTTCTTTCTACTTTGTTTTTCAAAGACAAGACCACCATAGAACATGACTTTTTCCAAAAGAGCATTTGGCACCTTTCTTCCAAGCCTGAGGGTGGTGTAAGAAGTGGTTTCTTCTTTTTTCCTAATACAGGTATTAAGCTGACTTAATATTCACTTATTCTGAAAAATCCTACTTCACAGAAACATTTTTTAACACGAGCCAAAGTGTTTCTCCCTAATTCAGCACAATTGTGCCTGGTTTATATCCATTGATGTTAAATGATTTCCCGTTTAATATCAATTGGAAATGGCTGATTTCCTACCCCAAACAGTACTTAATGTCAATTATGGCAGGCAGGGCAGAGCTGTTTTTCAATTAACTACACCACTCCATTTTGTGTTCTGGCGAGTGGTGCAAAATACATGCACACAGAGCCACCTCGTGTAACAGTGACAGAGAGGGACTGCATATTGATTTTTCTCCTTATTCTGAGCATCGGTTTGGGAGTGGGGTGCTAGTGGGGTGCTAGTGTGGGGTGCAGGGATTAACCTTCCCCCTTTATTCCAGGGACCAGACATGGTTTAATAGGAATCTACCCTTCCATCAGAGAAGTGTCTGGTGTGCTGGTGACCAGAACTTGTTGGGGACAATACTTAACTATGAACAGTATTGCTAGGACAGAGTTTACAGAGATGTGAAAGGGGGCATAGATTCATAAAAAGAATATGATTGTGATGTGGCTTCTCTAATAATTCTCAGAGAATCTGGGAGTGGCTGCCTGGTAAGACGGAAAATGACAGCTAACATTCATTGAACACCTCCTGTGGGTTTGAAATGTTATATTATTTTGAATTTACTCAACAACCTTGTAAGAGATAGTGTATGCCTATTTTATCGATGTCCATATTTGAGACTGATTGAGCTATTCAATATTTGAAGGTAGAGTTCAAATCCAGGGCTGTCTAATTCTGTATCATGGACCAGACTTCCTTTCTAATGAAACAGATGGTTGAAAATGTCCCCGGTGAGTCTACATAATCCCTAGTGTGATGCTCCTTAGTTGGAGGACAGAATCAGAAGATAATGGAATCCAGGGGTTTCTCTTTTCCTTGGTCTAGGATCCAAAGCTCTATGTAGTCTTTCCTCATATTGCCTTATGTTTTCCTACCTCCCTCTGGGTGAATGCCTTTCCTCACCCTTCTGCCTATACTAATTCCACACCTTTCAAGGACTAGCTTGAGATGCCTATGAGACGTTCCTTGACTAAAATGTCCACCTTGGGTACTCTCCTCTGAACACATTCAGCGTGCCTTCTCTAAGATCTTTTGCTAACATTTTCCACGTATGGGTGCAGGGAACTTTCCTAAGAGCAGAAACCATGCAGGAAAGAACTTCAGGTATGGGGACTAATAGATCAGAGCTGACGTCCAGTTTTGTCATTTCCTACATCATTTTGTCTTCATTCAACAAAGGTTTATTAAGTGCCTACTTTGTGTCAGGCATTATTCTGGGAGCTATTTGATGCTAAGGAGCCCATATACCAGTGGAGGGAGTTGGCACTAAAGGGATAACTACAGTAGAATTTAGTATCTTCTATGGGATGCCCAAGACAGAGACACTTAATTGAAGGGTAGGTAGAGGAATCAGAAAGTTTTCTTTGGAGTGGGCATCTGAATAGAATGTTTACAAAGGTGTTTCATTGACAGCTGGTAGGGTTCAGAGACGGCTGGATGCCTGAGGAAGATTTAGCACAGGAATCAACAGCTGCCTGGGTATAGATAACCCTGGACCTGCCTCCGTCCTTCATCTATAGCTTCATCATAGGGATGATGTTGAGGATCAATAGTAGTATACATTAACTGAGCACTTACTCTGAACCTTGCGTTGCTATAAGCTCTTTACTTGTATTAACTCACTGTATCATCATAATGATTTTATGAAGTAGGCATTATTATTGTATTCATTTTAAAGATGAGAAAACTGAGCCACAAAGAGTTTAATTAACTGGTCTAAAATCACCAAGCTAGTAAACTGTAGCTCCCAAGGATAGCCTCCTAGCCATTAATCTATGCTGTTTTTTGAATGAAGTGATCCATACAAATTGCATATACAGTGTCTGAATAAACTATTATTCATTAATAGCTATTGCCTTGATTCCTTTACTTGTACTTTAAAAATAAAACAAAACTCCTCCTTGGAAAGATAAGGCTTTCCTTTTCAGAACACCATTTTCTTGGGTTTAGGACTATGCTAGCCTCATGGTGATTCCCTCTTGTCTCCATTGTGGGATCTGTTTAAATGATGTGCAAATAAACAGCACAAAAGCCAAACCAAAATACTGGGATAAATCCTCATGCAGATGAAGGTTGTCAGTCAGATTAGGAAAAGGAAAGAGTGAAACTTCTTGTTTCTAAGGGTTTGGGACATCTGAATGCAGACAGTTTCTGGTCCGGGTGTTGACAAGGGAGTGGATAGCTCTTCTTGGGTACTCTTTCTAAGATGGTTGGGAAACAAGATTTCTGATGAGGTCCATTTGAGCTCTCAGATTCCAGGATAACTCATACACTTTTAGAGGGTGCTTTGAGTGTCATACTCGCTAATATGCCAAGTTTTTCATCCTGACCAATTTATTTGGAGGAAATATCAGATATCAGTATATGGATTAAGTCCATTGGTTGAAAAATACAGTATATTATTCAACTATTTCTTTGATTTGTATGAAAGACCATTTGATGAGAATCTGAATTTTCTTTTAAATTCTTACAGTAGCAGGAATTTATTCTTTAAGGTAGTTAAAGCTATCCATAAATGCTAGTCATTTTGATTTTCCTGTATGTTTTTGAGTTTAGGATAACTTTAAACATTATAAAAAAGGAAGGAGAATAAAAGGCAGTGGACATAGAAGGTGGGACCCAAGAACCCTTAATAAGTATCAAGCCAGCTTCCCTGGTGGCTCAGACGGCAAAGCGTCTGCCTCCAATGCGGGAGACCTGGGTTCGATCCCTGGGTCGGGAAGATCTCCTGAAGAAGGAAATGGCAACCCACTCCAGTACTCTTGCCTGGAAAATCCCATGGACAGAGGAGCCTGGTGGGCTGCAGTCCATGGGGTTGCTACGAGTTGGACATGACTGAGCGACTTCACTTTCACTTTCAGCATATTATTGTTCAAAAGTGGTACTGATGATAACTCTTATACCATAATTTCTAGCCTAGACAAAGTGAGTTTTGCTAGTTGACATTAGACAGTATTTATGGACATTATTCCATTCATCCTTGCAGTATCTCAGAATGTCATGAGAATAAATATGTTCTTCAGTTCAGACTGGCTTAAGGTCAGTGCGTGGAAGCCAGACCTTTGGACTCTTACGGAGCTGACTCTCAGTGGATGTCCTGGGCCTTGATTGAATGCCTTCTTCTCTAAGATGGGGCCTTTCAGAATTGTAAAGAATGAATGAGAGAGGTTTATGGAGAAATGAGAGGTTTATAAAGAAGGCCTAACTATGTATAGGGCACTGTGCTATATAGATTTCAGACACCTTCTTAATTCTTCAGGGAAAGCCCATTTCCCTACATGTGAAGTATGTCTCCTTTTGCCACAGTTTTTGCAATGCTAGATGGTGATTATGTCAGAGAACCCCAGGCTTTGCCAGAAAGAAACAGGTATTTGGCATGATATGGGCATCAAGTCCATGTTATTATGTTCATTTCATAGATATGGTGGAAAGAGGCTCTCTAGGTCCCTGAGGAGAAATTCTTGACATTTGGTTCAGATCTCTCCTTGGTTCCTCACCTCTGAGGGTATCTAATCCAACTGCTAATTAAGGGAAGAATAGAGACAGCAGATGAGAAGGGTAACTTTTTTTTTTTTTTTCTTTCAAAGCAATTTAAACCTTTGGAAGGTACACAAACGTGGTCCTATTATTCAAGTTAATTTACAATCCTTCCCCCATCCACCACGAGGAATTTATGGGCCTCGAAGAGCTAAAAGTCCCTTAGCAAAGTAAACAAACTGTAACTCAGGATTGCATACTTCCAACGAGTCTCTATCAGCAGGTTTTATTTTCACACCAGAGGTGAAAAGATAATTTGGTGAGCTGTAGTACTTTGTGTCACTGGAGCAGCTGAGAGCTTGCTTGCCCAGTGCAGAAAGAGAGGCTGACTAGGCAGCCATCTGCGGACTAAAACACAGCTGCTGCCATTGTCCTGATGGTGGTGGTGATGACGATAAGAGCTGGCATTACTGAGCCATCACCGTGAGTCTTCCTGTGTGGCTTCCCACGGGGCTTAGCTGGTAAAGAATCTGCCTGCAAGGCAGGAGACCTGGGTTTGATCCCTGGCTTGGGAAGATCCCCTGGAGAAGGGAAAGGCTACCCACTCCAGTATTCTGGCCTGGAGAATTTCATGGACTGTAAAGTCCATGAGATCACAAAGAGCTGGGCACAGCTGAGCAACTTTCGCTTTCACACCATGAGTCAGATATTGTTTAATGCTTTTAAGCCTCAGAACAGCCCTTTGAAATTGACACCCTTATTATCTCCATTTTGCAGATCAGGAAACTGAGGTTTTTAGATGTTTAGATAATTTCCTTCTAGAAACAGAGTGTGAATCCACACAGTATATCTACAGATGGGGTGTTATCTGAGTATAGAGAATGGACTCTGTGTGTTTGGGATTGGGAATAGCTAGTGTTTTCTTTACAGGAAAAGGGAGATTTCTTGTCCTCTTCTCTCTTTGCACCCCTCATCTTCCCCTTTCAAAGCGGACACTGGGCCCCAGACTTGGAGTCAGGAAACGTGTGTTCCAGTCCTTGCTCTGAAAGCGCTGGCCACGTGATCATGGACAGATCCTCCCACTCTCATACATCAGTTTCTATATTCGTAGAATGAGGAGGACAGCAGAGGTAGCTGATGTCCTGGCTCTCCATTTCAGTGGCTTCAGGATTCCGTGAACCAGGATGATCAATCTTTGCTTTTCAACCCCTCTCTCATCCACCCTTGTGTGTGGGACAGCGATGCTTCTCTTGGATGTGCAAGGCACTGAAAAGGAGGAAAGTTTTTTTTTTCTGTATGTGCTGTATACCAGACGACCTTGATGTGATGGACTACAGGGTCTGGTGACACCGCACACTCAGTACTATTCAACATTTTGCCTGAAAGGAAGGAAGGAATGGATTTATTGACTTGCGACTTTGACTCGGGCCTGTGTATCAGGCCTATTATTATGTGGAATGATTAGGCTGCAGTGGCAGGGACAAGTTAAACTAGAACAACAAAAGACCTCCTTAACCTTTACCTGGACACAAGGCCATTCATAATGACTTGCATGGTTTGGAAAACCAAGTCTGTCCTGGAGCACTCAATACTGCTGCAGCCCCAGCAAATGAGCAGGGAAGGGAAGATGGATGGGTAAGGGAGAGGAAATATAATCCAATTCTGCATAGTCCTGTTTAGAATGCTGAGTTCAGGTCTGTGTCAAAAAAACAGCGACGGCTTAGAGATCATCATCATTTTCTTTGGCTTGAAAAAGGAATTTGAAACCAGATACAGTGTTGCTTGCTGAGAAAGCTTCCCACTATTTGTTATCCACTAGAGTAAATTATGCTCTTTCTGAAAGATATTTTCCCTCTTGAAGGAACCATGTGCCTTCCGTTAATGTGAACAGAAGTAGATACATGGAGCTTTCACACACACACACACACACACACACTCTCTCTCACTCACTCACTCACTCACTCTCAGTATCAAATACAATGTCTCCTTGAAAAGCTAAAATAGCAAACCATCTCAGGCTTCTCTTGCTTCTGAAAGATACTCTTCCCTCTAAAACCCATCCCTGGATGATGAACCATAGTTTTGGTGGAATGGCTGCAGCATCAACCATTTCAAAACCTTGGGTAGGATGAGTTCTTTTCCAGACACGTCCCTCTAAATATTGCAGCTCTTAATGGAGCTGGATATAGCACACAAATTAGAGACTCTCTTAGCTAGAGGAGACTTGACTGATCATCTCACTCGAGGGCAACCTAAGTATTTCTTTAAATGGCCAGAGGGCAAATATTTTAGGCTTTGTAGGCCACTCTCTTTGTCACAAATACTCAACTTTGCTACTGTAATAAGAAAGCAGCTGTGGGCAGTTCATGCACAGTGAGCATGGCTCGATTCTATGAAACTTGACTGACAAAAACAAGTAGCAGGCCAGGCTGGGCCCACAGGTTGCAGGGTACTGACCCCTGGCCTCACTCATGGTTCAAATGAGTGTGAAGAGGCTCGTTCAGGGACATTTTTGCCAGCTAGCTACAGAACCAGGACTGGACACTCCTAGAGTGGGAATCAGGTGTGCAACTCCAGGGTCCCTGGTCTGGAGATGTTTCCTTCAATAGCATTATCTTAATACAGTTGAATATTTTAACATTTCAAGCAATTTATTGTGAAAATTAATTTATTAGCTATAATATGGAAACCATGCTTGGTTAATAGGGGTCATGTCTGGAGTGAGTTGAGACTTGTGTGTGACATTGGTGACTTTGAAGCCAGCACTCCCTTGCACACATCATCTGGGCAGACTCTGACCATCCACTGTTTTACATGAGCCTGTGGGGAGAACATAAAAATCCTTTCCATCACTGGGGCTCAGACTTATGCAAACATACTTGGGAAAGTTGATTCCAGCAGATAGAAGATTGCAGAGAAGGAGAGCAGAGCTTTAAGAGAAACACACAGAGTGAGGAATTCTGGTAGAAGTGGTTTGGCTTAGCTTAGCCATAATGAGCGGGGAAGGCAATGGCACCCCACCCCAGTACTCTTGCCTGGAAAATCCAATGGACGGAGTAGCCTGGTGGGCTGCAGTCCATGGGGTTGCTAACAGTCGGACAGACTGAGCGACTTCACTTTCACTTTTCTCTTTCATGCATTGGAGAAGGAAATGGCAACCCACTCCAGTGTTCTTGCCTGGAGAATCCCAGGGATGGGGGAGCCTGGTGGGCTGCTGTCTATGGGGTCACACAGAGTCGGACACGACTGAAGTGACTTAGCAGCAGCAGCAGCCATAATGAGACTGTTTGGTAAGGACCATAGTTCTGGAACAATGAAAGCTCTACTAAAACTCAGCTGACCCAGTCACCTGGGGCACCCCTGGACCCTGGCCACAATAAAACTAAAAACACAAAATTGCTAGGAACCCTAGTACCTTTGCAAGAAGTTTCCATGATCCACCGCCACCTGCCCCCCACCTCCCGCCCATGCCCCGCCACCCTGCCTCAATACACACACACTTAATATCACAGTCAGAAACAGCAAGCATTTCTTGTTCTGTTGGAGAGTCCTGAGACCTGGAAGTCTGGGGCAAGGCAGTAATGCGGTGCCAGGTGGAGTCAGCTGAGAAACTGGGCACGAAGCAGTGACAGAGGTCATGAGTGTGTGAGTGCCATCACCCACGTGCTTGGCAGAGGAGAGCCGGGCACTGTGCAGACAGGCTCAGCAGCATAAGACACAGACAACCCAGAGGCAGACTACAGTAGAGACCGGCCACAGTGGCAGAAAGAAGCGATTACACGGAGAGTTGATTGCAGGGACTGGTCTGTGGTACCTTGGTATCAGTGTGCTGGGGGCTCAAGCTGAACATCTGCAACCTGGCAGGTCAGTGTGCTTGACATAGGTGTGGATGAACCTGGAGAAACAGATCTGTCATGACAGTTTACAGTTTCGTAGCAGTGACTGTAAGTCAGGTGCTATGCTACCTGCCTTTCAAGCATTGTATCATTAGACCTGAATATCAACTTTGCAAGGTCCATACTGCTCATATCTTCAGGGATGATATGGCTGGAGTAACAACTCTCTCCAAATAACAGCTGCAGCTGCTGCTAAGTCATTTCCGTCATGTCCGACTCTGTGCAACTCCATTGATGGCAGCCCACCAGGCTCTCCCGTTCCTGGGATTCTCCAGGCGAGAACACTGGAGTGGGGTCGCCATTTCCTTCTCCAGTGCATGAAAGTGAAAAGTGAAAGTGAAGTCGCTCAGTCGTGTCCACCAGGCTCCTCCATCCATGGGATTTTCCAGGCAAGAGTACTGGAGTAGGTTGCCATTTCCTTCTCCTCCAAATAACAGCAACTACAAAGTAAAGCATCTTTCTCCTTCACATTTTGTGAGGTCCAGAAGTTGACGACAGCTCTGTGCCCAGCTGAAAGTGAACTGTGGGTCTGTTCATATTATCTGGGACCCTGGCTAAAGAAGCAGTCCTTATTCTGGATGTGTTCTCGTGGTGAAACAATGGAAGAAAAATGCAAGAGTGGGCTGAACTTTGTCATCACTTTTAAAAAAATTGAAGTATAATTGATTTACAATATTATATTATGTTCTGGTGTACAGCATAGTACACCTGATTCAATATTTTCATAGATCAATAGATTCAAATAGATTCAATATTTTTATAGATCATATCCTCTTTGCTGTATATTACATCCCTGTAACTTATTTATTTTATATCTAGTAGTTTGTACCTCCTAATCCCTTCCTCTGTCTTGCCACTCCTCCAACCCCTCCCCACTAGTAATTACTAAGTGCTCTCTGTATATGTGAGTCTGTTTCTATTTTGTTATATTTATTTGTTTGTTTTTTTTTTCCTTTGGCTTCCACATAGAAGTGAAAACATATAGTATTTATCTTTCTGTCTGACTTACTTCACTGAACATAACACTATCCAGGCCCATCCGTGTTGTTGCAAGTGGCAAACTTTCATTCACTTTTGAAGTTGCTACTTGGGCGTTTGCCTCAGGTTCATGTATATGCCAAAGTAAATCGTGACCACGTTTGACAGTGGGGCGGGGAAGCAGTCTGTGCCTTCTAAGAAGCAGGGAAAATCACATGACAGTGGCAGGAAAAGATAGTTGTGACTAATTTAATCTATCATTCATCTCTGTTTTATAAATGAGAGCAGAGTCCATTATCTCACATAGCCATTCAAACATAGCCATGCGTTACACTTTTGGTGCTAAGGGATACACCTCTGATTTAATTATATGGGCACTCTCTTACCCACTTTGTTCCCCAGTATATATGTACACCTTACAGGTGAAGTCATCTGGTGGGTGGAGGATGCCATATCTATAGAATGAGGAACAGGTCTAGGGCATCTTAATTTAGAATTTATAAACTTGAAACTCAGGTGCACTTAGATTGTTGTTGTTGTTTAGTTGCTAAGTCGTGTTCAGATTACACTTTCTAAATTCATGGTACAAATACTTTCTTGCCATTATGGAGAAAAGCTTTTCTTCCACTGTGCCTGCTACTCTGTGGTATCATAAGGGACTCTGCAAGCTGGTGGTATTATTTTAGAAATAGGATTGCTTCTTGAAGCAGGCTGACTTGTCAGGTTTGAGGAAAAACTTTCCCTCATCTTTTTATTATGAACATTTTCAAACATACAGAAAGGTTGGAAGAACTACGCAGTGATCACCAGGTTTCAGCAATGGCTACTTGCTCTATCTATAAATTTCCACACACATTTATATGAACACATACTGCATATGTATATACTGGGAAATTTAAAAATAAGTTACGCACATCATGATATTTCTTTTTATGTGATTCTGATATACCTCCTGAAAATTGCGATAGTCTTTTAAATAACCCTATCACCATTACTATACCTTAGAATAATTTCTTAAGTCTTAGACGTCATTTACAGCTAAGTTTCAGTACCAGAATCCAGCCAAGTTTTATGTATTGCATTTAGTTGTAATGTTTCTTTAAATTTCTTTAACTTGCAAAAGTCCAATAGTACCTCACTTAAAATATATATATATTTAAAAAATAGACCAGGACAGCTATCTTATATAATATCTTATTACCTGGATTTGCTGGATCATTTTCTCTTGGGGTCATTTATTTTGTGTCTCTATCCCCTGTATTTCCTATAACTGCAAGTTAGCTCTTTTAAAGCGTGATGGGGTTATCATTAAACCTTGATGTCTAGGATGCTTTACAGGAGGTTCTATGTGCTTGACACTGTTTCTCACCTAGAGGCATATGGATCAAGACATCCTACTATCAGTGATCTTAAGTCTGATCATTTTGTGATGGTGGTAAATGCAGGCACTCTTAATGGTGGGTTTATGTTTCTTCTTTTGCAATTTGGAGTGGTACTCTGAAATTTTGACCCCACTCCAGTACTCGTGCCTGGAAAATCCCATGGACGGAGGAGCCTAGAAAGCTGCAGTCCATGGGATCGCTGAGGGCTGGACATGACTGAGTGACTTCACTTTCACTTTTCACTTTCATGGACTGGAGAAGGAAATGGCCACCCACTCCAGTGTTCTTGCCTGGAGAATCCCAGGGATGGGGGATCATGGTGAGCTGCCATCTATGGGGTCACGCAGAGTCGGACAAGACTGAAATGACTTAGCCTTAGCCTTTGAAATTTTGTGACTATCTTATTCCTCATAAAACTTTTACCTTTAATTGGTTTTGGGGCTTCCCAGGTGGCTTAGCCGGAGAAGGCAATGGCACCCCACTCCAGTACTCTTGCCTGGAAAATCCCATGGGCGGAGGAGCCTGGAAGGCTGCAGTCCATGGGACCACTGAGGGTCGGACACGACTGAGCAACTTTACTTTCACTTTTCACTTTCATGCACTGGAGAAGGAAATGGCAACCCACTCCAGTGTTCTTGTCTGGAGAATCCCAGGGGCAGGGGAGCCTGGTGGGCTGCCGTCTATGGGGTTGCACAGGGTCGGACACGACTGAAGTGACTTAGCAGCAGCAGCAGCAGGTGGCTTAGCAGTAAAGAACCCACCTGCCACTGTAGGAGACATGGGTTTGATCCCTGGGTCGAGTAGATCTCCTGGAGGAGGAAATGGCAACCTAGTCCAGTATTCTTGCCTGGGAAATCCCATGGACAGAAGAGCCTGGCGGGCTACAGTCTACAGACTCGCAAACAGTTGGACACCACTGAGTGACTGAGCATACACTCAATGAAAATACAGGTTCTCACCTAAATTTGAATTTCAGAGAAACATTGAATACATTTTTTGTATAGTATGTCCCCAATATTGCATGGGGCATATGTATACTAAATTTTTGTTGTTGCTATCTGAAATTTAAGTATAACTATATATCCTGTGTCTTGTCTGGCAAGTCTAGACTCTATATTAGGGGGGAGCATTATGGAAAAGAAAAGGAAAGTAAAGACACCAGATGCTGAAAACAAGCTGTATAGATTTGGTGAGACTTCCTTGAGACAAGTTTACATAAAAAGATTTTGGGAAGCATGGCTGGAGATGCAGAAAATGCAACTGCATAGGTTTGGAGATGGTCCCAGTGATGTATCAGGATGGTCTGAAAAGATGCTGAGTTCATCCAGCTTGTACTCTTCTAAATACTGCTACATACATACCCTGGGGTGGACACCAGTGTAAAACAGAGTGGTGATCTTCGTATATTTCTCCAGTTTCTTCAATGCATTACAGATAGTGAAAGGACCCTGCAACTTAAAGTCTGAGGGACGGGCAAGGTTTAGTGTCTCTCTAGTGTCAGCCCTTACTTAATCTCTCTGTGCCTTGGTTTATTCATCTGTAAAATGGGGATAATAATCATAGTTCTTTCTCTTGGCATTATTGTGAAGTTTAAGTAGTTTAAACTACATAAAGTATATAATGTTGTGTTCAGTAAATAGTAGTTCAGTGAATAGCACCATTACTTATTTCTCCATTATTGTATGAATGAGAATTGACTCATTTTTGTGTGTTCAGCCATGAAAGCACAATGTTATCTATCAGGAATACATCTCTGCAACCAGCCATGAAGGAGTATCTACCCCTGGTTTTAACCAGAATGGCAGAATGTGTAGCAACCTGAACTGGAAAGATATGGTTGGTTGAAGCTGAGGCAGGAGTGGAGAGGTAGGGGTGAGGGATGCTCAGGGGCTAAGCAAGAGGTGAGGAGATATAATGGCATGTGAAGCCAGATGACTTTCTGAAAGACATTGTCAGGAGACGTGGTCTAGAAGGTCAAGGTTGAGACCAGGTCATTCATTAAGTGAAGTGAAGTGAAGTTGCTCAGTCGTGTCCGACTCTTTGCAACCCCATGGACTGTAGCCTACTAGGCTCCTCCCTCCATGGGATTTTCTAGGCACGAATACTGGAGTGGGTTGCCATTTCCTTCTCCAGGGGATCTTCCCAACCCAGGGATCGAACATGGGTCTCCTGCATTGTAGGCCGATGCTTTACCGTCTGAGCACATGTGGGTTGCAAAGGGTCAGGCAAGCTGAGGAATGGCGGTGAACACAGATCATGACCACAGTGTAGATTGTAGTTTGGGCAGCTGTCGTCTCTAGTTACACCAACCAGAACCTAGACCACCCATCACCCCACATATCCAATCCAGATCTTTATTTCTTTTACCTCCTAATGTTCATCTTTTTCCCCCATTCCCACCTACAGCACCACCCTTAACTGAGCCAAACCATCCTTTGCTTGGACTGTAAATGACTCCCAGCTGGTCTCCCTGCATCTGTGGTGGCTCCCTTTTCTTCTTTTCTCCATCATGCCAACAGAGGGATGTTTTCTAAAATTGAATATGATCACGGGGCAGCCTGGAAAAGCTCGTCGTGGTTCCCAGGACGGAGCTGCAAGTCCTAAAGACTGTGATCCAGCTCCCATGCATTCTCCTGCAGCTGTGTCTTCCTCCAGCTACTCCTTCATGCTGGGCTTTCACAACCCTGGCCTTCCTTTGGTCCTGGCACTCACCACGCAGCACCCAGTGCGGGTAGCTGCAGTTGCCTGTGCCTGGAGCACTCTTCCTCCTCCTTTTATCTACTTAAAATCTCATCCTCCCAATCAGAGTCAGGCATTAGGGAAATGAGGGGTCATTTTCCCATCATGCTTTTAGAGCTAACTTCCAGTTTTAGGAATTACAGGGGATAGAGACACAAAACAAATGACACCAAGAGAAATGATCCCTCATTTCCCTGATCTGCTTAACCCTCCCTTCTCATTTTAGGCTCTGATAGAGCACCTTGAATTTCTCCTTTGTGTCACTTACATAGTTGAAATTCTACATTTAGTTATATACTTGCAATTAACTATTAGTGAGTTCCACAAAGGCAAGGATCATGCTTGGTTTTGCTTAGCATCATCTCTCTAGAGTGTAGCATGATGTTTAGAAAATACTAGGCCCTCTATAAATATTGGTTGACTGGATAAATGCTTGCATGATTAAATACATGGATACATTCATGAACAAGCAGAGATTCAGGTAGAATCAGAATGTGGGATTGTGTAACAGTGTAGGTCCATCAGAAGGCATTGACAACTGAGTCATCTTATCCAGATGACTTGGACCTTCCCTAACTGGTTCTATTCCTTGAGCTCACCTTTCAAACCATAGGTGTTCTTCACTGTCTGACGAAGTTCAGAAATGCAGAAGCTGCAGTTTGGTTGGTTCATCTCTGCATCCTCAGTTCAGAGTGTGGCATATGGTGGGCACTTAATGCATTCCCCCCTCTAATGAATGAATGGACCACTGCCCATGGAGTGCTCACATTTTCATCTACCATTCCTGCTGGGCAGTGGGGCTGGGATGTCTGGTGTCTTTTGGAGCTGGTGCACCTGATGCCTCTGAATGTGTCTTAGATCCAGTTCTCCTTGGGAAAGGATTCTGGACAGTGTGTTTTGGTGTTTTAGGCCATTCACGATCAGAGCTCTGGCCTCTCCAGCCCACCTCTACCATTGTGATGTACAAGGTCTCAGCCATCTCACTGTGGGGTGAATTTGGACCGGGGCTGTTGTGATTCCTCTGGGACCCCAAGCTGGGTCAGGGGTCCTCCTCTCCTCCAAGGCCTGGGAATACCTCTGTTTCCTCAGTTGTTCTGAGGAAATGACTTTTCCGGAAAGAATAGACCCAGACCGCAGTTTCTTGGCAGCTAGACTGGGGGGAGAGTGTAAGCTGAGCCTCATGCTTTCTCTCTGCACTTTACAAATATCTCATTTTTTATTTCCCTCCAACAACATGTGATGACCCTTTGGCAAGTCCTTAGTGCTAAATTTCTTTTTTATGGAGGCAGCAATAAAAACTCTAGGGCCTTTGATAGGCAGAGCTGGGACGTTGAGTGGATGTAAATCACTTGAGCATTGGCTGGATTCGGTTGACGGATTTCTAGGTTCAGTGAAACTTTTCTTTCCCAAATAAATCAAATTCTGACCTACAAAGGTCTAAGCTGGGAAGACTTCTGAAGTGTCTGAATTTGGGCTGAGGCTAGAGGTCATCCTGTCTGGGTGATGGGCATGGATTTTGTAGTGAGCAGGAAGGGAAAACTCATGACATGGAGTTCTGGTGCATTTCTTTTTTGCTTGAAGCTTTGGGTATGCTTGGCTCCTGGGCCCTTACATGAAATGGTTACAAAGCATATAAAGGAAACCAAGGAGGTCTTGGAATAAGCATAGAAGCAAGTTGTGGTGGTGGGGAGGTCTTTATTCAGAAAGAAGTCTGTATGTGTGTGGGGGGCGGGGGGCAGGGGGGACTCTAAACTGTATGACCTTGTTGACAGTTCTCCACAGCTGTAGAGTACAGCTGTGCCTGTACCCTTATAAGGTATTTGTATGTAGAACGTTGTTGAGAAGATCTATGTTTAGAAGGAATTGAAATTTTAAGATTATCTCCAAAGTGTCAGTTATCTTATTGTGACTCAAAGTAGCTAGAGGATCAGAGGGACCTATCTATTTGCTTCTGGACTGAGTTTTATCGTTCCAAATGGCATATTGTTCCCCCTTATAACTCAAGCATCCATAAGCCTGCTTACCATAGGAGTCTCAAACAGAGTCTATAAAGGGACACCAGGTGTCTGGAATGTGTAATTTTGGAAGGCATCCACCCACCTCTCACCTGTGTGGGAACCATCACAAATAGAAGCCATGTATGAGCCAGGTGGGGGCTGCACTGACACTCACTAATGGCCCAACTCTCACGGAATAGCAAAGCGCCATTAACAACTGATTATACACATTATTGGGCAGCTCACAGCTAATGGGACCTGTCACAGGATCTCAGAAGACTGGGCTTATGATCTGTTGATAAATAGATATGTGGAACATGTGGGTCAGTCATTTCCTAGTTAAGACGGAAGGGGGAAATGAAGTGACAGCTGCAGCAGTTCCACGTAGACTATGGCGATGTGCTCGGATGGCAGGGGTATCAGGACGTGAGGCCGGGGGTGGCCTGAGGTGCAGTGGGATCTCTCTGTTCTATTCCTGCAAATAGAAAGGGTTGGGGGGGGGGATGAGGCAATTGCATGGAGATTTTAAAAAATGCATTGGAACTTCGACATTCTGACGGGAGCTGTCTTCCTACTAGCAGTTTCCTTGGGAAGCTAAGAACTCTTAAGGATGCCTTTGTCCTTGTACTCTCTTTGTGTACTTTCTTTTGAGTGTCCTTGGATGTGTCAAATTGGTGAAGGAGTAATAGGCAAAGGTGAAGTAAGCAGGGATAGGAATATCACCGCCAACTAGTATGTATCATTTAAACCTGGATTGAGGTCTGCTTCTCATCCTGATACAAATATCCAGGGTAATAATAGAGTAGATCTGAACTTCAGACCACAAATATAGGCAGCATTATTTTATTTAAATCAACTTCATTCTGATTTGGCTCAGATGAGAAATAAGGTCTCATTCATTTGGTGGAGAGGTGGGGACAAAGATTTTCTCTGGGCCCCTCTGGTATCTGTCCATCCAGAGTATTATTCACACCCTCACCCTCATTGGTTCCTTTCAGTCTGTGAATGTAATGCTTCCATGGCATCATATTTTTGCCAAGGCTGGTAGCCTTCTCATCTGGGGTTAGCCTCTAGAGGTACATTGTGGCAACTCTCCATCAGTGGCCCTGTCACCTTCCCTTGGTGACCACTGTTGCAATGCAACAGAACCTTGAAGTCACACCCCGTCCAATCTCTTGGAAACCTCTCCACTCAAAAGCATTTGCTTCTTTCCTTATGTCAAAGAGCTCAAACTTATAAGGGGGAAAAAAAAGCCAGGTAGGGATTTTTCTGCAGGCAATTTCTACTTTCAGCTTTACAGTCCTTGGGTAGAGTAAGGGAACACAAAGAGCCTGACTATTCTTTGGGAGTCAAGGAGGGGAAATGTGGTGAGAATAAAACACACATTAATGTCTCAGTTCCTTATACTTCTGTGATAAGGGTGGTGACGGCAAAGATGGTGAGAAAGATGACGATTTATGTTGGCATTTGCTTTAGAATTTCAGGCCACAATCTGACATGATCCCTGTAGTAGGTCAGTAAGGGGGGATAATGTGCCAAAAGGAAATGAAGACTCAGAGGGGTTTTGTGAGTTGGCCAAGGCCACATAGCAAGTCAGTAGCCACAAGCCCTCTTTTGTTGGTTCAGTATAGCTTTCTTTGAAAGAGGCCATGTGTTGCCATTTTTTGTTTGGAGAATACCAGACAGGCCCAGCCTTCTGGGCGAAAGTGATTAAGAGTAACTTAGAGACAGCCAGGGTCTTGGACACCCAGGACACTGAGAGATCTTAACAGAAAGCATCCCAAGACTTGCTAGCCCCCTCAATGTCTCCCTGCCATCTGGGCAGAAGGGGACCTTGTAAGTTAGATAGAATTTGAGCTCTCTGCCATCCGGGATTCTCTGGATAGAAAAGAAAGTTTATTTTGGTGTTATTTTCCCCTCCATATCAATCTTCCTATATTTCTGCTACTCCTTTCCATTGGAAGTAATTAATGGAAGCTAGAAGGCCTAGAACACGCACATGTGTATGCATGTGCACGTGTGCCCGTACACACACACACACGCACACACCCCTTCCTACGATTTTCTTCACTCTTACTTGAATTATGTTGAGCTGTTTGGTCTATTGGTTCAGTACCCCAAGCCTAGTGCAGTATTGTCATCCCTCGCTTTACAACACAGTCATTATATCCCTAAACCACATTGTGATACACAGTGCCTTCTGTTTACGACTCCCGAAACTCCCACTCCATATATCACCTGCCATAAAACCCATCAAACTGCTGCTACTAAAATGGTGCACAGTGGTCTAAGCAGGAGCCAGGCAAATTGTGTGCTACCCTACTGTGGTTAATGAGAGTGAAAATGTGGTTAGGATTTTATTCAGGCGATGTTCATTTGCAGGGCCATTGTAGTGAGATGGCAAAGAAAGATTCTTTTGTTAACTTGAATGACAATATATTTTCTATTGTATGGAGTGGTTCAGTGCAGAGTTTGCCAAATTATTTGTCAAATGTAAATAAGTCAAACTGTGACCTTAAACGATTAGGTTTTTTTTACTGCTGGGGGTGGGGGTGGGTCTCAAAAACTAATCAATATAGTGAGATTGTGATGTTATCAGAAACCTGTTGCCAGATTTGGAAGAGCAGTAGCACAATTCAACTCTAAATAGATGAACAAGTTAAAATAGAAGGTCTAGTTTTTATAGAATAAATAATTTATTGTGTCTTCTACCTGGTGGATTTTTTTTTTTTTAAGATGGAGAATGGGGAAAGGGCACCTTACCTTTAGAATGTTTTGCATTCTTCTGAAACCTGACATAAGCAGGGAATCTTTAGTAATATCCTGAACAATCACTGAGTACCTATGTGAGGATCTTCATTGAAAAATAATTAGAGCAATTAAACGTAGCTTTGTTCTGCAAATAATCTTAATTCAAAGGAATTCTCATCCTTCCCGGAACCCTCTCCCCATCTCCAACTCAAGAGCCAGGACTTTCTGATCTTAGAGAAAGGATTTCCTAAAGTGGTTCAATAAATGCAAGTATTTTACTTAAGGAAAAATAACATAAACCTCTCTCTTGTTCATCCATGATTCTCTTATTGTCTTACAGATTTTTCTTTCCCTCCAAACAACTAATTGTGTGGTGTGGAAGACATATACTATTAATGGTATGAGAAGACTTTCTTCTGTAAGCCTTGGTCCATTTATGAAAACTTTAAAGAAAAAATTAGCACAGTGTATATACAGCATGTCTGATCTCATTAGCTTGTTAATTCATCACTGAGATATGAGTGTCCCCAGAGACTACTCTGGGCAATGTCATGGAAGCAGAGCTTGTACCTGGCATGCTCTAGCCTTTCTAGTTTGCTCTTCTCCACTGCTCCCCCCAGGATGATTGGGGTTCTGGGGGCTGTCCCTGAAGTAGCATTGTTATCACTGCTGNATTCATCACTGAGATATGAGTGTCCCCAGAGACTACTCTGGGCAATGTCATGGAAGCAGAGCTTGTACCTGGCATGCTCTAGCCTTTCTAGTTTGCTCTTCTCCACTGCTCCCCCCAGGATGATTGGGGTTCTGGGGGCTGTCCCTGAAGTAGCATTGTTATCACTGCTGAAGCTGGAAACCCCAAGTTCACTCATATATGTTGTTCATTTGACACACACACACACACACACACACACACACACACATACACATGCTATGAGGTGGGTTCTAATGTTTTTCCCACTCTATGAATTGAACCCATGGAGACTAAGCAGTTATTCTAAGGTCGATTGAATGGGAAGGGGCAGGACCTGCTGTGGTCTCCCTTCTTGTAGATCATTCTTCCTCCTTCTGATCACCTCTGCTGGGATTCCCTCCATTCCCTCAGACCTCTTCCCCCACTATTTCTTTAAAGTCTTAATTCTCTCCTGGGGAAACTGAGTGGCCAAGGGGTGAGCTACACACTTCCTCTCCACTCTGATATAAGCATGTGATTATTCTCAGTGCAGGACTCTTGTTTCCTGGAGGATGCTCTTATAGGCAATGTTACATGCTGTGGCCTCAGCAGAGAAGCTGTGCAGAAGCAACACTAAACCTGCTTCGTAAGTATTGCTGGCTGGTCCTGTCTGCAAATGAATGTTTCCTTACCATGGAGTGGAGTAGAGTTCACATTATCAGGAAGGACTAAATAGGGGCTGCAAAATGTATGTTACCCACAAAGTTTTTGTGGGTGACAAATACATTCTGTGGGCTTCCCTGATAGCTCAGCAGTAAAGAATCTGCCTGCAAAGCAAGAGACAAGGATTCAATCCCTGGGTCAGGAAGATCCCCTGGAGAAGGAAATGGCAACCCACTCTAGTATTCTTGCCTGGAGATTTCCACAGACAGAGGAGCCTGGTGGGCTACAGTCCATGGAATTGCAAAGAGGCAGCCATGACTGAGGAACTCACCACCACCACCATGCTGTGTGTGCTTTCAGGAGGCTTTGCTGATCAACTCCCAATACTGCACCATCACAAGGCTGAGAAAAGCAAGTCATTCAGGTAGAAACTAAAGGGTAGCAAAGAGGATTCTCTATGAAATGAGCACAGGCTATGGGGCAGTTTTCAGACCCAGCCTCTCTGTGATCTGTTTGACTTCTTTGGATGAAATCTGATTTCAATTGAGTCATATTGTTTTTAAAAAATTCCAACTCCAAAAAGCACCACAAAAAGGAAATTAAACTATAAAAAGTGCATTAAGGTAAGGATAGGGATCTAAGATACTGGCCCAGAAACAAGTCAAAATCAAAGTTAAGAATAGAACCCATAAGTTGCTCTAGTTAGACATTACAGATGCCACCAGTATTTACAATTGCTTGATGTAAAACAGTCTACTTTGCCATGGATGCTGACATCATCAGCATAGCACTTAGGGATCTCCAAGTACTTTATAAGCAACCCTTTACTTATTCAGTTCTTGTGGACAGTCTGATAAATAGAAAGTACCATTATCTAAGCCCCATGGATAGAAGCACTCCAGTTGGAAATGCATCTGCAATATAGGGGCTCTGTGATGATTTGGGGGCTAGCAAAGTATTGTTGGCTCTCAAAATATTTGGATTCATTCTCTCCCTGACTCAGCATCCCATTCTTTGTAATTCATATTTTTGGTATTTGAGATCTACGTTAAGATAGGCAACTGGGCAAGGAGGGATATTTATATTCTAGCCTTGATGGTGCCACTAACTAGCTGTGTGACCTTGGACAAGCCACTTATCTTCTCTTCGCTGCCTACAGACCAAGATTATTTTCAAGATCAAGCACACACACACACACACAAATAACATGGCCAAACCTAGGAAAATCTAGGGCACAAAGCAATTGTATTATCATTATATAGAAGAAAAGAAAACAAAGGAAAGACATAATTTTAAAAAATGCAGTTGAGGGTTGGCACAGTATTTTGCTGGCAAGTAAATATAATATGAAATTTAATTCAAGTATGGCTATGCCCTCCCTAATTATTTGGTACACCTGATGTTGCCCATGGGAAAATTCTCTCAGAGGCCATGCATTTAGGGTCTTGTATATTTTCAGGTTTCCTTATTAAGTAGAAACCAGAAGGCTTTTTATGTCTCCATGGGGATACCTCCAGTGCTTGTATCAGCAAAACACACACACACACACACACACACACACACACACACACCCATAACCTGAGGTGTTGGGGTTAGGACAGAAAGTCCAAAGGGGTTCAGCCCCATAAGGGAGATCATTCTGCCTGGCTGGTCAGTTGAGCTACACAGTCCTATGGTCTTCTCCTGGACATGAAATGATCATTGGGTTTAAAAGGAGCTTTGGCTTTTAAAGAGGAAAGAGATTAGAGAAGTGTGTGTATGTGTGTGTGTGTGTGTGTGTGTGTGTGTGTGTGTGTGTGTGTGTTGTGTTTATATATAGACCTTTGATAAAAAACTTTTGGGTCTATCCGCAGTGGGAAAGAAGCAGCAGAGAGGGAAAAGGAAAAAATATTAGCTAATGAATATTAGTTGAATGACAAAGAATATTATACAATATGTTATCTGTGATATTCTCATTTAAAAGAGGTTGGACATGGTTGTATTTTTTATTCTCAATTGTTAATTGTTTTCAGGTTCACCAGGCATTTCTTTCTAATGTTAATCCACCAAAATTTGCCTAGTTTTGAGCTGGATTCTCTGTGGTTCAAAAGAATTCAGAGTCATGGTCATTGACCTGTAGAAATTTATGGACTGATCAGGGAATATATTGATCAGAAGAGAGACAGAGTACAAAGCAAGAGGATTTTCAGTTCAGTGCTGCCTCGAGTCGGAGAAGGCAATGGCACCCCACTCCAGTACTCTTGCCTGGAAAATCCCATGGACGGAGGAGCCTGGTAGGCTGCAGTCCATGGGGTCGCTAAGAGTCAGACATGACTGAGTGACTTCACTTTCACTTTTCACTTTCATGAATTGGAGGAGGAAATGGCAACCCACTCTAGTGTTCTTGCCTGGAGAATCCCAGGGACGGGGGAACCTGGTGGTCTGCCATCTATGGGGTCACACAGAGTCGGGCACCACTGAAGTGACTTAGCAGCAGCAGCAGCAGCTGCCTCGAGTAGCAGAGACAATCCATGCTTAGATAGTTAAGAGAAAGGGGAACCCCAGTTTTGGAGAAATGGGTATTGGAGCTGTGGGTAAGGGTAGGGGCCTCCTGAAACTGGTGGAACCAGAAGTGACAGAGATGTTTGGTTAGAATTTGGCTGAGTAGCGTCTGACTCTTCGCAACCCCATGGACTGTAGCTCATGAGGCTCCTCTGTCAATGGGATTTTCCTGGCAAGAATACTGTAGTGGGTTGCCATTTCATTTTCCAGGAGATCTTCCTGCACTGCCGGCAGATTTGACTGAGGAAGCTGAGAATTTGGAGACTCACCTCTATAAACACCTTGGTTCTGTGAGCCTGGGACCAGCAGGGGGAGCACAAGGTAATAAACAGCTTTGGTTTGAGAATGTGGCTGTGGTCTTTGGAGTTCCAGGAAAACAAGATTGTGAACACTTACTAATATCCTCTCTAAGCTTGTACGTACCTGTTGAAAGAGCCCAACACTCTCCTCCCTCCCTCACTTACAAAACTTGTTCCATCATAAATGAAAACACCCCAAACCACCAAAAGAGCCCAAACCAAACAAAAAATCGAGACAAAGAAAAAGTAATAACACTCTGTTCTTAACTGTCCTTTAAAGCAACTTTAATCCTTTAGCTTTTCAATTCTCTGAATAATCAGGTGATATGAGAATATTATATAGCTCATAGACCTATCTCTGTAGTATTTTCTCTGCCTTAGGAAACCGGGCTATTTAACAAAATTCAGCAAACCCATGACTGTTGGAGAGGAGGTTTGGGGGAAGAAATATGATCTTTATAAGGCTTCAGTGATGAAACATGCATTTTAAAAATGCTGTAGCCTCATGTTTATTCTCAGTGAAACTACTCTAAGTTTCTAAAAAGTTGGTCAAATATGGCTCATAGATGTGTTAGAATGAGGCTCCAGCTTTACTGAACTACCTCTGGGTGGCTGTCCATGTCCCTTTTTGTGGATTTCCATCACAAAGAACAATATAGCTCTGCTTGCTTCAGGCCCTTTGCACATCTGTTTCTATTGGAAGTCTCACTCTGTATCTTTTCCTCAAACTTGCTTCTGCCTACTTAATTTTAACTCATCATTTGTATCTCAACTCAGGCATCACTTCTTAGGGAAGTTCTAAGCTTATAGACTAGGTCTGTCTGCCATATATTCTCAAGGTACTTTTTATTCATTTACACGGTTTATAATTGCATATCTACTTTTGTGACTATTCTGCTCACCATTCTTTACCTTGCTAGACTGAAAGTGCCAGAGTATGAGTGGAGGGCCTGTCCTTTTAATACACCATTGTATCCTCAGCATGAAGTATATAGTTCCTGATATCTAATAAGACTCAGTAAATACTTATCGGATAGAAAAAAAATACAGACTTAATAATTTCACCTTCTAACAGTGGATGTTGGGCTTCTCAGGTGGTATGGTTGTAGAGAATCTGCCTGTCAATGCAGGAGACACCGGTTCAATCCCTGGATCGGGAAGATCCCCTAGAGGAGGAAACGGCAACCTACTCCAGTATCCTTGCCTGAAAATTCCGTGGACAGAAGAGCCTGGCGGGCTACAGTCCATGGGGTCACAAAGAGTCAGACGTGACTGAGCGTGCATGCACACTCACATGCACAATGGTGGTGTTTCCTTCTGCTAAGGATTATGGGGGTAAAAAGAAGTGAGGCTTAGGGAGGGACAATAAGGTCAGGAGAGCCTTGTTTTTGGAGGAGCGTGGAAAGGGTATGAGAGTGGAAAGAGAGGCTAGACAGGGGAGAGTGTTCAGTGCTGGCTGAGGGATATAAGGGGACATGATGGAAACTGTGGGATGACTGCCCTGTGCCTCAGGAAGGGTAAAGCTCTAGTCATAGTTCAGCTTACACAGTCTAAAGGATATTACTGACGATACTAGTTATTCTTCATTTGCTCCCCACGCCTGAGTTCACTCTGGTTTTGAAGTCCTCAGAGGCTGACCGTGGCTCCTGGTTGGATTTGGCAAGTGGGAGGCACTGGCATGATCTGGAGGGAGGGAGGTGGGGAGGTGGATTTGCCCACCCCCTTGTTCCCCTGAGTATACATCTCTAGTGGCAGCCTCACCCCTGCTTTCCTACAGCCCCTGCTTCCTGGCCCCTCTCTCCTGTCCCAGCTCTCACTGGTCTCAGGAAACAATTTTCTATCCTCATCCCTTAGGGCCTCCTGCCAACCTGAATCCCCACATGCCTCTCTGTTCATTCCTCATTCCTTGTTTGTTTCCTTAACTCTGTTTAGTCCTCTGTCAGTAGCCTCTTCTTTAAAGTCCCCTGGTTTGAACCATCTGGAGACAAACTGTGTTTCCTGCTGGGACCCTGACCGATAAACTTCTTTTATCCAAGAGCTGACACTTAATCACATGCTACCTCTGGTTCAAGGTGAGGATCAGGACTGCCTGCCGATAGGCAACGTGGTTGCCACTGGTTGTTTCTCTAGATTCACATTAGAAATAACCTCTTTACTTCTGGGAAGCATGCTGGCTGTTAGATTCTTGAATCTGTCGATGGAGGGAAAGGAATGTCTTTCTACTTCTTCTGCCATGCTTGCGAAGACTCTACTGCTAATAACGTGATCCTGGACCTAAAATCTTTGACCGAAGAAATGTGACTTAGAAAACCCCACGCTGACAAGGGCATGGAGAATAAAACCATTAACAGGTAAGAGTGCTTATTAGACATCCAGTCTGCAAAAATTCAGGTCACCAAAGTTTTTTTGAACTGGATTATTACGCTAGCTGCCTCAGTTCTCTGATTTATTTTGCTAGTGCAGACCTTGGGTCTTCACTCTTTCCCTCATCCCACCTGCAAAAAAAAAAAAAAAAAAAAAGTACAGAAAAGTAGAGCAGGAGGATTACAGGTGTAAGTGATTCTTTCCTGGTTCCAGTCCTATTTTGATATTACTGGCTAGTTAGACTTTTTTTCCCTAGACATATTGAATGTATACCCCCAGATCTATAAAATGTCCAATTAAGAAACCAAAGAAAGGGTTCAGGAATGCTCAGTTACAGTAATACAAAACGAAAGGCCTTGAAAAACAGAGGAGATTAATTTAAATATATTTTGAAACTTATGGCATCACATTTCTTCTGATACTTCCCTCACCCAAACCCCTGCCAGATACCCGGAATAGGAAAATACTAAGGATGAGTTTTCTAAGTTGGGAATTGAGAAATGACCCATTTACAGAAAATCAAAAGCAGTCTCTCTCATGTTCAGCAAATACCTGAAATAATATACTAAGGACTCATTTTAGAATCTGCCACGAAAAGGGCCACTGCTTGATCTGTAGAGTCTCGTTCACTAAGGGAACCCTTTCCTCCTAGGAGAGAAGGTCGGAACAGGAGATACCAGGGCCAAGCTTCTGTCTTCACTCAGGCTTAATGGCACTGGGCTGGGATGCTACCCAGAACTCAGTGACCTGAAGGAATGGAAATATTTGAGATTTAAGATGGAATGGTGACTTGATTAGTTATTCTACTTTTAGTTTCCTTCAGATTATTTTAAAGAACAACCTTGTATTACACAATTTGAATTTTCTGCAAATAGATTCATTCTGTTTGAGGCTTTACTATGATTTCTCTTGTATTCCTATGTAGGAACTCCTACTCAGAGACCATTGTCAATAATCCCAGGGCTTCATAGGAGATCTGTGAGTCCCTCACTGCATTCCTTATGTACAGACCCTCCTCTTGGCTGAGTCTATGATGAACACAGATAAACACAAACATATCTGGACTGTACCTGAGTTAAATCTCTAGACGTTTTCCTTAGCCAATTTCCCCACCCTTTTCTTTCTCAGGTGATGTACAGCTAAAGAAAAATCATGCTTTTTACAACTGATCTTGGAGTATTTGCCATATGTAAAGATTGGTTTGTAGGGCTGATTTGTAAGCATCGTGACTATAGTTCATGGTGGAAATTCACTTAAGTGATAACTCCAAGCTTTGCTATGTTGGTGTGCTAGAGCAGCTGGGCTGACTTCAAGGGGAGTCAAAAGATGCTTGAAATAAACGATTTTAAATTCAGTTTAATTTTAAACATATAAGCCAACTAGGTGTAATGGCCTAAAAGTTAGAAGAATAGCCTCCATTTCTGCCAGCAGCTCACTGTGAAATTTGGGGTAGCCTGGGACATGGTGAAACTTATCCATAATGATGTTTTGATTACCTGATGTTTTGTATTATTCCTATTTCTTTTCTCTGCTGATGAGTGCTTGAGATGTGTAAAATATTAACTTCAATTCATATTTACAAAGGACTTGAAGTACTGTTAAGAATGCCAAGATGGTCATGTAACCTGTGTTGTCTAGGGTTGGAAAGTCACACAGATTTAACATGGATGGTCCTTGTTAAGAGCTTGATAGTATGCTGCAGGATTCCTAAAGAGAGAGAGAGGGAGAGTGTGTCTGTGCACCCTTGGCTTGGATCAGAAGGGGTGCCCTATAGGAAGTGCCTTCAAGATGACACCCTTATTCAGGGTTGGCCAGGTCTCTGTCTCACACTTCCATAGCTCCCATTACTTCCTTAGTGGCGTGTCTCCCAGTTATGATTGCACATTATTTGATTATTTGAATAATGTCTAGGCCACTAGACTGTAAGCCCTGTGAGGGAGACTGTCTTTTTTTTGCTCACTTTGGTATCTCCAGGGTCTTTATTGGTGCCAGTTTCAAAAGCAGTCAAAAATGACCACTAATTCGATGAATGAGTGGCATTGAAGAAGCAGTGGGCATTGGGGTAGAGAAAAAATCTTCCAGGTAGAGGAAGCCATTTGAAAGAGGGCCATGCAGAAATGCCCTCCTCTCAATCCTTAGGGACTTTATAAACATTAGTCATGGCAAACGGCATCAGATCCTTTTACTGAATGACTAGAGGACTTGTTGAGAGAATTTATGGCAAGTATAGGAGTATCTCTAACCTCTCCTTAGTAAACTCAAGAAAACTGTTATCACCCTGATTTTATTTAAACTCTCTTGAACCTAGTAGGTGCTCATTAAATATTTGAAACAGAATTAAAACATGGATGGATTTACAGACATTTTCTTTCCGACACCCTTTTGGAATAACAAGCTATCATTGCCTACCCCCTGCCCCCTCCTGCTTCTCACTTAAGCCATGTCTTTATGCTGTGAGAAAAATGGTGCAATATGGGGAAAAAAAAGCAGGGCATCTGGTTCACCAGATATGCATATGGCCACAACATATGGCAAACCCAGGGCATTTGACCATCGTGCTCATTAGAATGTGCCGGCAACCCGGATGCCGCACGTTCACTGTGTCTGTGTCGTTCTTCTCGCAGCATGCCGACCTGGTGTTAATCATGAGGACACATTTGCCTTTCTCCAGCAAATCACTTCCTCCACTCCTTTCACCTCTGATTTCTTCTGTAATCTCGTCCGCTTCTGTGTTTACTTTCAATTGGTCGGTGGCCTTGAAACTTGCAGGATGGTCTTACTCTACAGGTCTTACTGAAAAAACATCAACACACCATGCTTACCACCAAAAGCAACAGAGGCGGCTCATGGACTTCCCAGGTGGTGAGAAGAAAGTGTGAGGTTCGTTTACCTTAAGGCATTAAAGAAAATAGTCTGGTTTTCTCAGGGTTTGGGATCATTAACTTTTCATAGGAAAAAAAAAAATATTCCACCCTACCCCAGAGTCCCTGATTCTCATTCAAGGACTTGACAACTTCAGGAAGATGAGGACTGGGAGGGTGCAACCCAACCCCCATACCTTGCAAACAAAACAAAATTATAAGCAAATTCAAGTGTTGAGCCAGGATCAGTCTTCAAAAAGCTGTGAGCTGCTTACTCATTTTGTGTATTTGATAGTTTCCCCTTAAAACGTCTTGGCTGCAGTTTTTCTAGGCCCTACTTAGGTTTTTATTTCCCTCTCTCCTCAGACCTCCACCTCCTACTTCTCTAAGGAGATTCCGTTTTTCAGCTCTCATTGGCAATTGAAGCACCATTCATTTAGTACATTTGCATATTCCATTTTTGTCCAGATCTCTACTCTCCTGTTGCATTTCTAAAAATGAGAAGTGAGATCAAAACTCATTTTAACCCCGATATCATCCCCTCTGCTTTTCATTCGTTGCTATTCTCTGTTTATCATCTTTCATCAAATTTTCAATCCATGTGACAATATTCCCATCAAAATCAATTAAAACCAGTTTCACAAAATAGACTTACTGATGCCCTCTGTCAATCTTTTCTTGAATTCCAGCTGTATATACTATTGATGTACATTCACTTATTGCTAGGCGTACATTATTCCTTTAAAAACAGTAACAAATTTGTCTGGAAGGATTTATTCTCTACATAGCTCCCTTCTTCCCTTTCTTTCTAAGTATCACTGATGATTTGATTGAACTCAAAATAGTTACAGATTTTTCTCATTTAGTATCCACTCCATTATTTCAAGGCAGGAAAAGTGCAGGTTTTTTTCTTTTAAATAGTTTTATAGACAAAAGTGAAAGATTTTTCATTCTTGCTTCAAATTCATTGTGAAAACAGAAGGCAGTTTTCCCAGATGGAAATCTGTCATATCATTATGGAAATGTCAGATTTCCACCCGGGGCATATTGACAAAAAGCCATGGTTTTTGCCCAGGGGGTGGAATTTCACAAATTTCCCCAAAAAGAGCTGCACTCCCTGGTAGAAGACAGAGGCAATTTCTTTCCCCAGTTCAGTTTTGTTAGCCTGAGCTCTGAGAGATTGGTTTCAGGCAAATACCCAAAGAGGAGAAAGAAAACTTTAGCATCCCCAGTGCTGGGCATAGGGGCTTGGCTCTTCTTTCTGAGTCATTCCTGGCTTTATTTACTTTAGTGTTTCTGTTACCCTGAGCTGTAACTCTATTGGCAAGATCACAAGAAAGGGTGTGTCATATTGCCAAGCAGAGGAGCAGTTTTCTCTGCTGACCAACCTGATTCTGCCATGTGAATAACTCCCCTTTAGTTAATAGATATGCTCTTCTTAAAGTATCTCTTAATTTTGATAATTGTATTCTTTTCCCCTGAGAATGGNTCAGTTTCATTTTAAACATATAAGCCAACTAGGTGTAATGGCCTAAAAGTTAGAAGAATAGCCTCCATTTCTGCCAGCAGCTCACTGTGAAATTTGGGGTAGCCTGGGACATGGTGAAACTTATCCATAATGATGTTTTGATTACCTGATGTTTTGTATTATTCCTATTTCTTTTCTCTGCTGATGAGTGCTTGAGATGTGTAAAATATTAACTTCAATTCATATTTACAAAGGACTTGAAGTACTGTTAAGAATGCCAAGATGGTCATGTAACCTGTGTTGTCTAGGGTTGGAAAGTCACACAGATTTAACATGGATGGTCCTTGTTAAGAGCTTGATAGTATGCTGCAGGATTCCTAAAGAGAGAGAGAGGGAGAGTGTGTCTGTGCACCCTTGGCTTGGATCAGAAGGGGTGCCCTATAGGAAGTGCCTTCAAGATGACACCCTTATTCAGGGTTGGCCAGGTCTCTGTCTCACACTTCCATAGCTCCCATTACTTCCTTAGTGGCGTGTCTCCCAGTTATGATTGCACATTATTTGATTATTTGAATAATGTCTAGGCCACTAGACTGTAAGCCCTGTGAGGGAGACTGTCTTTTTTTTGCTCACTTTGGTATCTCCAGGGTCTTTATTGGTGCCAGTTTCAAAAGCAGTCAAAAATGACCACTAATTCGATGAATGAGTGGCACTGAAGAAGCAGTGGGCATTGGGGTAGAGAAAAAATCTTCCAGGTAGAGGAAGCCATTTGAAAGAGGGCCATGCAGAAATGCCCTCCTCTCAATCCTTAGGGACTTTATAAACATTAGTCATGGCAAACGGCATCAGATCCTTTTACTGAATGACTAGAGGACTTGTTGAGAGAATTTATGGCAAGTATAGGAGTATCTCTAACCTCTCCTTAGTAAACTCAAGAAAACTGTTATCACCCTGATTTTATTTAAACTCTCTTGAACCTAGTAGGTGCTCATTAAATATTTGAAACAGAATTAAAACATGGATGGATTTACAGACATTTTCTTTCCGACACCCTTTTGGAATAACAAGCTATCATTGCCTACCCCCTGCCCCCTCCTGCTTCTCACTTAAGCCATGTCTTTATGCTGTGAGAAAAATGGTGCAATATGGGGAAAAAAAAGCAGGGCATCTGGTTCACCAGATATGCATATGGCCACAACATATGGCAAACCCAGGGCATTTGACCATCGTGCTCATTAGAATGTGCCGGCAACCCGGATGCCGCACGTTCACTGTGTCTGTGTCGTTCTTCTCGCAGCATGCCGACCTGGTGTTAATCATGAGGACACATTTGCCTTTCTCCAGCAAATCACTTCCTCCACTCCTTTCACCTCTGATTTCTTCTGTAATCTCGTCCGCTTCTGTGTTTACTTTCAATTGGTCGGTGGCCTTGAAACTTGCAGGATGGTCTTACTCTACAGGTCTTACTGAAAAAACATCAACACACCATGCTTACCACCAAAAGCAACAGAGGCGGCTCATGGACTTCCCAGGTGGTGAGAAGAAAGTGTGAGGTTCGTTTACCTTAAGGCATTAAAGAAAATAGTCTGGTTTTCTCAGGGTTTGGGATCATTAACTTTTCATAGGAAAAAAAAAAATATTCCACCCTACCCCAGAGTCCCTGATTCTCATTCAAGGACTTGACAACTTCAGGAAGATGAGGACTGGGAGGGTGCAACCCAACCCCCATACCTTGCAAACAAAACAAAATTATAAGCAAATTCAAGTGTTGAGCCAGGATCAGTCTTCAAAAAGCTGTGAGCTGCTTACTCATTTTGTGTATTTGATAGTTTCCCCTTAAAACGTCTTGGCTGCAGTTTTTCTAGGCCCTACTTAGGTTTTTATTTCCCTCTCTCCTCAGACCTCCACCTCCTACTTCTCTAAGGAGATTCCGTTTTTCAGCTCTCATTGGCAATTGAAGCACCATTCATTTAGTACATTTGCATATTCCATTTTTGTCCAGATCTCTACTCTCCTGTTGCATTTCTAAAAATGAGAAGTGAGATCAAAACTCATTTTAACCTCGATATCATCCCCTCTGCTTTTCATTCGTTGCTATTCTCTGTTTATCATCTTTCATCAAATTTTCAATCCATGTGACAATATTCCCATCAAAATCAATTAAAACCAGTTTCACAAAATAGACTTACTGATGCCCTCTGTCAATCTTTTCTTGAATTCCAGCTGTATATACTATTGATGTACATTCACTTATTGCTAGGCGTACATTATTCCTTTAAAAACAGTAACAAATTTGTCTGGAAGGATTTATTCTCTACATAGCTCCCTTCTTCCCTTTCTTTCTAAGTATCACTGATGATTTGATTGAACTCAAAATAGTTACGGATTTTTCTCATTTAATATCCACTCCATTATTTCAAGGCAGGAAAAGTGCAGGTTTTTTTCTTTTAAATAGTTTTATAGACAAAAGTGAAAGATTTTTCATTCTTGCTTCAAATTCATTGTGAAAACAGAAGGCAGTTTTCCCAGATGGAAATCTGTCATATCATTATGGAAATGTCAGATTTCCACCCGGGGCATATTGACAAAAAGCCATGGTTTTTGCCCAGGGGGTGGAATTTCACAAATTTCCCCAAAAAGAGCTGCACTCCCTGGTAGAAGACAGAGGCAATTTCTTTCCCCAGTTCAGTTTTGTTAGCCTGAGCTCTGAGAGATTGGTTTCAGGCAAATACCCAAAGAGGAGAAAGAAAACTTTAGCATCCCCAGTGCTGGGCATAGGGGCTTGGCTCTTCTTTCTGAGTCATTCCTGGCTTTATTTACTTTAGTGTTTCTGTTACCCTGAGCTGTAACTCTATTGGCAAGATCACAAGAAAGGGTGTGTCATATTGCCAAGCAGAGGAGCAGTTTCCTCTGCTGACCAACCTGATTCTGCCATGTGAATAACTCCCCTTTAGTTAATAGATATGCTCTTCTTCAAGTATCTCTGAATTTTGATAATTGTATTCTTTTCCCCTGAGAATGAAGCATTTTAAACCTCCGTTATTAGAGTATTCATATATGTATTAGAAATATCAGCAAATCATGTCCATGTTAATGAGTGATAGGATATTGAGAAGAAAGTAAAACAATCCCTAAACATTTTCATACATTTATGCTCATCAGAATCTCACACTTTAAATAGATGAAAGAGATTTGTGAGCAGCATAAGTCATGGCAGTAGCCCTGGGACATGAGTTACTCTACTCTTTTACGTAAAATTCTTTCTGCCTTGTATAATAGCCCTGCAGAATAGCAAGTACAATGTAAAGGATCTAAATATTTTTCTTAAGTAGATTTGCTGTTCTCAACAAAAATCCTCCTCCAAAGATTATACTAGTATATGTACTCTGCTCCACTAATATAAATGACTCCAATGTATATTTTTCCTAGCAGAAATACCTGCATTAAAAAAATGCAGCAATAACTTCAAACTTCAAAGGTCTAAACTTCAAAAGCTTCTTGCATTCTGCTTGATGGGACAGCATCTTATGCACACATGCTTTTTTCCCTGCTAAATGCCTTAATAATGAGCTTGGGTTCAGATTTTGTGAATCGGAGCCAAGTAACTCTATTTTATTATATTTGCTGGGAAATGAACTAGCTCAGGGTAATTAGGAAAGCAATTTTATTAGCTTCTATTTCATAAAGATTGTTTTTTAATCAGAGTCAGAACTTACTAGAAATGATTCTGTGCTCATTGCTTGGGTCTCAGGAAATGAAGTGGGGCACCGTAGGTCCTAACCCACAGTAAAACCAATGTGATGAAGACAGAAGCTTTGCTCTTAATCTCTAACAATGCTGTAAAAATAAACCCAATCTGATGGCATTGTAAATAAAAGGGTCACAGCTAACAATTACCTGTGTCTAGTTTATTGTAGACTGGGGCCCTGATAACTGAAGTAGTTCAAGCTTTCTTTTAATTGCGCAAGGAGTCTTGGATTCAAGTCGTGAACAATCTGGGTTTGGGGGCTCAGGGGGCTGGGGTGAATAGGAAGCAAAGTGAAACACTGGATTAGGTGAATATGTCTTCAAGAGACAAATGGGAGAAGGAATTGGGACTGATAGTGTATTTAGATAATGTAGTGCAGCTGTGAAAAAGACAAATGCTCTACTGGGGCACTCAGCAGAGAAGGAGGGTGTTGCTTATAGGAAAACGGAGTTTCTCTAATCATGCCTCTTCTGGCAGCCACTCATGGAGCACGGCATAGTGTTTGGGGAACCTCATTATAAAGAGAGCATCAATACTGTAAATTGGAGAGAACTCAGAGAAGGGTGACAAAAAAAGATAAAAGGATTAGAAGAGATGACCTCTAAAGAAAGGTTAAAGGAACATAACATTTAAAGCTTTCAGGGAAAGGAGCTGGAGAGATGGAAGCCTCTGCTAACTGTTTACAAATATTTGAGCAATAATAATTTTTAGGAAAGAAGGGGATTGTTTGCAGTGGTTGAGAATGGTCTAATAAGAAATAACAACTTGAAACTAAGGAAAGGGGAAGATGTTGGTTAGAAGACATTAGGAAACATTTCTTCCCAGTAAGGGCAGTTAGATACTGAAGTGAACTGCCTGGGGAGGTGGCTAAGGCCCTGTCACTGGAAGAGTTGCTAGTATTTAGGAGCAGATACAGCTTGGCCACCTCATGCGAAGAGTGGACTCATTGGAAAAGATTGGGAGGGATTGGGAGCAGGAGGAGAAGGGGACGACAGAGGATGAGATGGCTGGATGGCATCGCCTACTCGATGGACATGAGTGTGAGTAAATTCCGGGAGTTGGTGATGGACACGGAGGCCTGGTGTGCTGCAATTCGTGGGGTCACAAAGAGTCAGACACGACTGAGCAACTGAACTGAACTGAACCGAAAGCACTTGAGGAACTCATCTGAAGGGAAGGAAAGCCCACCCTTTTCTGAAGACACCCCTGTGCAGGAGAAATGGGTGAGAACAACCCAGGGGGACTTTCCCAATGGCCCTGCTGCTGCTAAGTCACTTCAGTCGTGTCCGACTCTGTGTGACCCCATAGACGGCAGCCCACCAGGCTCCCCCATCTCTGGGACTCTCCAGGCAAGAATACTGGAGTGGGTTGCCATTTCCTTCTCCAATGCATGAAAGAGAAAATTGAAAGTGAAGTCGCTCAGTCTGTCCGACTGTTAGCGACCCCATGGACGGCAGCCCACCAGGCTACTCCGTCCATTGGATTTTCCAGGCAAGAGTACTGGGGTGGGGTGCCATTGCCAATGGCCCTAGTTGTGGTTTAACACGTGTAAAGCAGGTGTGTGGAGAGCTGGGGATTGGAGGCGGCCAATGTGGCCCAAGAGAAAGCACGAGTGTGGGAAATGCCTTCCAGAAAGCAGCTGTTTTGACTGTTGGTTGTTAGTGTTGGTGTCCCTCATTTACCTGTGCAGTTATCAGGACGTTTACAGGGGTCACCTGCCCCACATCTCCAAAAGCCAGAGTTACCGTGGGAAGCCAGGGACGCCTCTGACAAGGAAGTACATTTAGAAATGAATGGTGTGAGGTTGTGTGCGTCAGTTTCTGTTGTGCAAGCAAAGGGAAATAGAGAAAATTGCCATGTTTTATCATGTCGGACGAGCTGGAACAGGTGACATGGTGATCAGGTGTGCATGCATAATCACTCCCCCAAATAATCGCCATGTGGAATAATTTCCCCCCAAATCTTGCAGCTTCAACTTATTCTCTGCGAGTGACTCATAAATCTTGGCCTTGAATGTGAGTCAAGATTCCAGGCTGCAGGCTCAGGGGTTTGTTGGATTTATTCAACTTTAGTCTTTATTTATAGACATAAAAGTGTATTATTGGTTGTAACATCCAAACAAAAGAAAACAGATTGTAAGCATCCATTAATGTTTTCCCAAAAGGGAAATCGCCCGTTTCTCTCGGGCCTCTCATTCTCTCCCTTGTAATATTAAGATGATGTCATAAACTCGTAATTACTTCGTGATGTTCTTGTGCACTTTATATCTGTTGGTTCAGAGATGCAAATTCCCTCTCTGATCAGAATGCAGCAAACAATATGAGCAGGTGGATAAGATAAGTCTTAGGTGGCTTGCAATTTAGAAACCGCTGAAGTTTTGAATTCACACTATTTAAACTCTGTTCTCTGGGAAGGAAATCATGCATTTAAGAAATCCTGGGCCTTGCGTTATATACATGAGATGAGGTGTTAATTTTATTGGAACGATTATGCTTACCACGAGAAAAGAAAATTATTTTAGTTAACAATTAATGTAGAGACTATATGAAAAAATATTGTATTTATCTGGTAGAAATTTTTCATGCACTAATCATATCCAGGAAAGCAAAGATTCTTTAAAAGAAGGGGTACATTTGTATGCACATTATTAAATGTTTGGTTTTCAAGTAGCTGTGACATTGGGATAAATGGAATACACAAAACACAGGTCTGTGAGAGAAAAATGGATCACAAGATGGTGACTTTCTATTTTCTTAGCCAAATCTTTGTTCTTTTACTCTCAGCTCAGCTCCTCGATTCTGCAAGAAAGAGGCTATAAAGTATCTATTTCCAACTCCTCTTTAAGCCTTGCTCAGATTTCTTATTGCTCATTGCTAACCATTTTAATTTCTGACCTCTTCTGCTCCACTAGTTATAGACCCATTCACTGACCCTCTAGGATTTCCAACTCAGTGATTTATGTCCTTGCCATATTCATGGGAAGCACAGCATCAACCTCAGAGACAGAAAGAGAGAGAGGGAAAGAGAAAGAGATGCTTCCCTATCATTTTCCTGCTTGGTATTGTAACAACTTTTTTTTTTTTTTCAAAGTTGAGTTAAAGGATAATTTGGCTTTAGATCTTTGTTTTTCCATTTATATGTATTTCTTTATGTATCTTTTTCTCACTTTGTGTTTAATTTTCAGTCCATTCTCCCGTTCTCTGCATTTCTCTAAAAATTCTCAGTCTCCAGCAAAACAACCAGTTCTCTTGTAAGCCCTGCTCAAGGATCAGTTTTATCTGTGCTTGACCCAGGCGTGTGTTGTGTGGTAACACCATTCAGAATTGAATATGAACGAAGACTAGCGAGCCTCTTTGTCAGACTATGGACGTGCCCCACACCTCGATCCTGTTTAGTTATTAGTATCTGAAAACTTAATCATACGCTCCAAGAAAAGGCTTTGATAGGGAATTTTACTCCTGCGTGTTCATTTAAGATTTAGACTTGACATATTAACGCCAAATTTAAAATTGTGTCCTCTTCATTGCAATCCTCTGTAGTTACAAGGTTCTAATAAATATTATGTCCTCCCATCATGCAATTAAAATTTTCCACCTCATTTCACAATGCAAAACATTCACATGTTGTCAATCATTTTGAAACATGATTTTTTGACATCATATAATTTCACTTCATTTTTTCAGACAGACATCACACCAGGAAATTATTTAAGAAAGAATCCTATTATATCTTTATTTTTCCACCAAATTTCACCTTCAAATGCAGTCATTTGTGTACATTTCAGTAATTTCAACAATAAACTTGCAAGGAGAGGGAATGGCAAGCCCTCAGACTGACGTTCACATATGGGTTTTGCCACTCTTGCAAGGCTGCAGCTCAGTTGTGGGCACTCAGTTAGAAAACATGGTTTTAGCCACGGGAAGTTTACAAGTCTTGCTGCACAAAGTGAAAAGGTTGCTGCTTGAAACAGCTACCACCTGGGAGGCTGGGAGAAAAACATGAGTGTGCTTTTGAACTTTCCTCTGTTTAATAACTAGCAGACACTAATGATTTGCCAAACATCCTGATTTAAAATGGCGGTAGTCAAAAGCAAGGCTGCCTGCTGGTTGTCAGGTAGCCCACCTGTTCTCCACACCAAAGTTCCCCTGACCTGTGCCCAAAGCAAAGCTGTTATCCTTTAAACCACTGCTAGGGGTCCGTGTGCACCTTGTTGGGCTCTGTCGCTAACATTCTGCTCTGCTCTTGGAGAGAAGCTTCCTAGTGGAAGCTTCATGTTGCCTCTTTCATGAAGGGAGATCCTTGGGGAATGATCTCATACATAGTCTTTGGGGAGGCTAGAGTGGAAGCCGGGGTGGAAGAGAAGGGAGGAGGGTTCATTTAGTCTGAGCAGCAAGGGACAGTTAACAGGAAAATGTTGACTAAGGCAGTACTTGATTCAATAGGATGAAGATCCCTTCCTAGGGTTTTAAAATAGCAGAGTGGTTTTTCAAGAAGGGGCCACTGTATTATTCATGACTTGGTGCAGCTTTTGTTTTTTAGAAAAGATGCAGAAAATGGCTGGTGGTTGAGGATGGGGAAGATGTGACATAGGGAAAGCTGTGGTCTCTAGGAGGGTGAGCAAAGGTGGCTTTTGATTAAAACAAAGGGGCCTTTCATGTCAATGTATGCCCGAATCAATAGAGTACTGTAAAGTAAAATAAAGTAAAATGGAAGTTCTAAAAAAAATAAATAAATAAAACAAAGGGGCCTGAGGAGGGGGGATATTCTAGGTTTATATAGATATCAATGAATATATCAGAGTGAAACATTAGACAGCACTGGAAGGAATTTTGTTACGATAGTTCTATGTAATTGTTGTTACTTAGCCTCTAAGTCATGTCCATCTCCTTTGGTGACCCCATGGACTGTAGCCTGCCCCGCTTCTCTGTCCATGGAATTTCCCAGGCAAGACTACCAAAGTCAGTTGCCATTTCCTTCACTGGTTATGTTAAAAAGATTACATTTAGGATTTTATTAATGGTTAATCTGTGAAAGTATTGGGTATGGAGTAAGATTTCATGGCACATTTTTAAATTCCTACCACGGACTATGCTTAACAGATGTTATGACATTTAAATCTCACACCAATAAAGTTGGTATTATTATAATTATTTTATTGATGTGAGATCTAAGACTCACACAGTCACCTGGCTAATAAGTGGCAGAGTTCAAAATCAAATCTCCCATACCCTAAATGTTTGTTCAATGAATGTTGACAAGTAAATCCAGAACATAGTCACTTATGGATATTCATACATATTTATTAATTATACCCATGCATGTCAGAATACCCATCTGTTTTTTGATGGGACAGTTAGTAAATTAGAAGGAGATCCTTTATGATGGGCAAGAGCAATCTTCTCCCATCTTTTTTCTACCAAATGGACTTTGTAATGTTCATTAAGCCCCAATTCAGAGGAGCTGTCTTCAGGGACCAGGGGATACTTAACTTTGTTCTCTAAAGCCAATTGAGCCACAAATGAAGATAGCAATTAGCATTCATCATCCATGGTGATTTTTATCTCCCTCTGTGGGTTGACACAGTGCTTATCACTGTGCTACCTAAGTGCACTGACATGTTTACTAACTTCTCAGGAAACAATGCTGGGAGTAGAATAGCTCCTTCCTCTGAGCTGTTCAGTGCCTACTTCACAGACAACCATTTAGTTTTCTCACTACTACAAGTCCTTGGTCATCTGAACTCCCATGTTATTCACACTTACCCAGTATTAATGCAGTGAAATTCTTTATGATGGTGAGCAGCCTTTTGATTCATAACAAGGTATATTGAAGTTTATGCCATTGTGTGTCTGCATATGACTTAACACGTGTTTTAGGAATTAGGTGGCACAAAGAATCTAACTTAAATAAGCTTAAAGTAGGTGTTTTCAAGACTCCACAAGCATCTCATGAAACCCACAGGTACTAATAGAGCTTTGCCTCACACATATGGCGGCAGAAGTGGGCATCTCCTCGTTACTGTCTCTCTTCTCAGCTTCTCTTTGCTGTTGTGCTTTATTTTCATCTCTGATGACCAGTTTCTGTTTACATATCTGCTTATACATGGTGCATTGTCGCTGCCTTCAAATGGTGGCCTTAACCTACAGATCTATTCATATGTGACTGTTCAGCTCATATTTCCCACATCAAAGGAATGCAAATCCCAGTTTCCCTATTTCAAATTCCTGGGTGAAGGAATCTGAGGCAGCCTAGGTCATGTGTCTATTCCTGGTCAAATAGTTGTAATGGGGAAGAGTTCATGCATGCTGGGCTGCTTCTCTCAGGACTCTGGGCAGAACACCCATGAAACAGATTAGGAGAGAGGTTTGTCTCTCTAGAATCAACTAGAATGAGGATTGTCTGTGGGGAAAGTGGCTTTTGTGCACCTGATGGATATTTAAATTACTATATGTAAGAGAAAGAAACAAAATTCTCATGCAGGAAACCATGTCCTATACATTTTAAGTTCTAGGTGCTTCTGCAGGACACCCGGGGAAGGCAATGGCACCCCACCCCAGTACTCTTGCCTGGAAAATCCAATGGACAGAGTAGCCTGGTGGGATGCAGTCCATGGGGTTGCTAACAGTCGGACAGACTGAGCGACTTCACTTTCACTTTTCTCTTCCATGCATTGGAAAAGGAAATGGCAACCCACTCCAGTATTCTTGCCTGGAGAATCCCAGGGATGGGGGAGCCTGGTGGGCTGCCATCTATGGGGTCACACAGAGTCGGACACGACTGAAGTGACTTAGCAGCANCTTCCATGCATTGGAGAAGGAAATGGCAACCCACTCCAGTATTCTTGCCTGGAGAATCCCAGGGATGGGGGAGCCTGGTGGGCTGCCGTCTATGGGGTCACACAGAGTCGGACACGACTGAAGTGACTTAGCAGCAGCAGCAGCAGGACACCAAGGAAACAGAAATACTGGATTTTAGATCTGAGACTGAGACTATAAATTTTTTTTTGGACTGAAATCATACCATGTTTTTGGGAAGGTTTCCATTTCTGTTTCTACATATAAAACCATTTGTTGGAATTCAGGGAAAAGAGGAAGTTGAATTCAGCCGTTATTATTCCCCACCCCCATCCCCACCCTTGAAATACACTGGAGAGCCACCTTTCTTCTCCCCCATCCATGTGTATTTCATACACAGACACAGCCACCACCAGCTTTTGCTGGCTTTGTGAACACATCCCCAGAAGTCTTGAAGATACTTGAAAAGGGTCCTCAAGTTAGCCCTTCAGATATTTCTCTCTGGCTGTTTGTAGATCATCATTGAGATTTCTCTAACAACCCTGAGTAGATGTCTATGATTTGCCGAGGAAAGGTTAAATTATTGTCAGTTCTTGGGGAAAGTTTGATTGGAAGGCAACTTCTGTTGTACCTGGGGGTTGTTGCCTTCTCCTCCTGGCAGCACCATCATGGTGTGGGTGTTTATAACTTCACTCAGTTCAGTTGCTGTTTCTCCTGGTGGCTCAGATGGTAAAGAGTCTGCCTGCAATGTGAGAGACCTGGGTTTAATCCCTGGATTGGGAAGATCCTGTGGAGAAGGGAAGAGCTACCCACTCCAGTATTCTGTCCTGCAGGATTCCATGGACAGAAAAGCCTGGCAGGCTACAGTCTATGGGGTTTCAAAGAGTCAGACATGACTGAGTGACTTTCACACTCACACACTCACTCCATCCTTGAGTTATACCCAGACAACCAATTCCCTCTCTTGAGATGAAAGCATCTATATTTGAACAGGCAGAGACATTGACTTTATTCCTTTAATTCTAAGGTTCCAAGCAAAATTGGAACCATTGAAGGTTCTAGTGCCATCAAAGGATGATCAATACGGCCTATTAGGTAAGAAATCTGATTCTACTTCTAAAATCCTATTTGCATATTTCCTTTTCCAAAGAACGCTTTTCATACAGGTTTCCGGCCTTGAAGTATGTGCCTGAGGGTTTTTAAGGGACTGATTTCTCTCTAATAGTGCTTCACTGTCCCATTGGAGACACATGTACTTACAGAAGCTTGAAGTACTGTGTTCTAGTCCTATGGAAATGAGAGTTCTAGCACAAAACCCCTGTATGTTTTCTGTATCTTCTGAGTACTATTTAAAAGCATTGAATTTTGTGTCTACTGCTTCAGCCCTAGGCCTTTCTACATGACCTAAACTTGGGTTGATGCTGAAAGGTTGCCATGTGTATGCAGACTATCAAATTACCCCACTAGGTCAAAATACAAATATACTGAACTGAAACTTAAGAGCTGCTGGCTTCTATTTTTCTTGTGCTTTGAAGATTTGTTGCTCATGGGCAAAAATAAATCAGTAGCCTTGAGTCTCTGTCTCTTTCAGGGCAATGTTAGTGGCAACAAAAATAACAACATTTTAAAGTAAGTTATTCATTAGACACTGTTCTAAACATTTCACCTGTATCATTTATTAATTCTAAAACTACCTTTTGATGTACATATTTCCATTATCCTAATTTTACAGATGAGTAGACTGAGGTTCAGTAACTTGCCTAGAATCACGGAACATGGGTTAGGATTTGAACATGATATAAGTCTATCCTTTATGTTTGCAATCACTACATTATTTTGCCTTCGAAATACAAATCCACTCAGTCCATTGTAATATAAGCATTTAAAGGGTATGAGAGAACTGCCCTACCCTTTTGATCATTCTGTAAGTTCTCTTCCTCAGACCTCAAATCTAATGGTG
>SJYX01005930.1:334685-452938 GCA_006410675.1 Oreotragus oreotragus | reverse complement strand
CTTGATTCCAGCTTATGCTTCTTCCAGCCCAGCATTTCTCATAACGTACTCTGCATATAGGTTAAATAAGCAGGGTGACAATATACAGCCTTGACGTACTCCTTTTCCTATTTGGAACCAGTCTGTTGTTCCATGTTCTCAGCTAAAAGGGGCCCAAAAGTGACAAAAATAAAAACAACCTCCCTCCCCCACAAAACAGGCCATCAGAGAGCAAGCTCTGTGAAAGACTGAGGGAAGACTCTTCTGGGTATGACAGGATGAACTGTGCATCAGAGTTTCTCAGAATGCTACTGCATTCAGTGTATTATCCCTGCTGGTGCAGAATTTGGCCTACAGGGAGGAGCCAAGAATCAGAAGACTCTGGGACCAACTTTCCATTTCCAAACAAGACCGTTTGGTCTGTGGGATAGGAGAAGTCAGGGCAGGACTCTCATGGGGAGTTTCAATGGGAGCATTTAAGTGAAACCTAATAGAATTATCAGAAAGTGATCAGAAAATTGGTCTGAGCGTAAGCCCCATCCCCTGTGCCCTGTGTAGCATGTACCAGATTGTGGCTGGTGATGTTCAGTATGAAGCCCTGCCTGCACCCATTCACTTCCTAACCCTCTTGCCTGCTTTCATCCTTTAGTCCTTGTTATCACTGAATACACTGTATGCTTTACTTATCTAGGCTATTTATTATTTAGCTTCTTCCTCTATGGAGGGTAAACTCCATAGAGGCAGTCAGTTTTGAGTATTTTGATCACACTTTAGGGGTCTTCTTAGGTGCACAATAAATTGTGTTGAAGGAATGAACTTTGCTTTGGATATCCATTAGGACAGTCTGGCCAGAGGCTGTGCGCTTGCTTTCCTGTTCTATCTCCCTCTTTCTCATTGTCTCAAGTTTCAGCTGCTTTATGGCCAGGTGTGTGGGTAAATAGGTTTTTCGGCTTTCTACTCTCTCTGTTTCTCTGTCCTCTGTACTGTATTCCATCACACGTTGCTCATTGTCATTTGGAACAAATTTCTCTCTCTCTCTCACTCTCTATCTTACTTTCCCCACCTCGATCTTTACGCGAAGCCGTGAGGTGGTGTGAGAAACAAGAGAATGATGAAAATGACAACTTGGAGTAGACAAGGTGACTAGCAGTTTATCCCAGGAGACAGGTGGTTGGAAGGCACCCTAATGTCAGGAAAGCAGGTCCAAGGGGTTGCAGTTATCCTGTACTAGGTCCATAGAACTAAGCAGTCAAGAGAGAGAATGAAACATTAGCCAACATTCATGTGAGTCAGTAGTTTACCAATATCAAACCATTAAGATAAAACATTTTGCTTTTCGTGGAAAAGATTTCAAAATCTCTTTTGATAGAATTTCCTAGGTAAGTACTACATACACGTGTGTTTATTTATTTGAGAAACATTACTATAGTGCTTGTTTTGTTCCAGGCACTGTCTTAAGTGTTTAAAAAACTAAATATAATGTCATCCAATAGTAAGTATTATTATCCTCTTCCCACCCCACCCTCCATTTTATAGATTAAAAAAAGAAGCAAGAAGAGGTTCTATAAGTTGCTTGAGACTAACTGGTGATAGCAGAGCTGAAGCCTTTACCTGTGTGCCTAGGTCTGGCTCCAGATTCAATACTTTTATCTACTAACCAGTCTTCCTTGTGACTCAGTCAGTAAAGATTCTTCCTGCAGTGATGCTGACCCAGGTTTGATGCCTGGGTCGGGAAGATCCCCTGGAGAAGGAAATGGCAACCCACTGCAGTATTCTCTCTTAGGAAATCCCGTGGATGTAGGAGCCAATATTTACTGATACTTTTATAGTGTTGGTTACAGTCTTGTTTCAAATCTGTAATGATCTATAGATCTTTACAAATGAGGTGATAAAAACCCAAAGTAGAAGATAAGGCAGCTGTTTTAACTTCAAAGAAAAGAAATTTCCTGATCTGATTTGTTTTGTTTTAATGCTTTGATTATCTAGGGTATATATACATATACATTAAATATACATAAACATACATAGCTCAGAATATATACATGCATATACACATATATTCAAATGTTACATGAATATATTTTGCCTAATCCATACAGAGCTTCATCGATATTTCTTCTTTATTCTCTTTCATGCCAGCAGCTTTCTTTATGCATTTCCATTTTCCACATTTTTCAGAGTGATTGGATTAGGTTGCATACAGTTCTCCTGAAATATTAAGTGTATACAATCCTCATCCACATGGATTGGGTCTATAGTTATGATCTATTATTTCAAAAACCCACATGGCAAAAAAGAGCAGAACAGGACTTGAGTGCTATGAAGTATTAGGTCCAAAGAACCCCCTGCCATTCATCTTCTCACTAATGCCAGGACTAACAAGACCCCAGAGTTTCTGTCTCATTGGCGGTTCCTTTGTCCTAAAACCACAGAAACCACACACGCACGTGTATATACCCACAGTCACTCGCTCACATCCACTTTGTGTATCTGAGAGAATTAACCTATTTCATAATGAGTAAGTTGTTGTTGTAAGTTGTCCTGAAAATTTTTTTAAATTAAATAATTTATTTTAATTGGAGGATAATTACTTTACAATATTGTGATGGTTTTTGCCATATATCAACAAGAATCGGCCACAGATATACATGTGTTTCCCCCCAATCCTGAACCCCTCTCCCCTCCCTTCCCATCCTTTCCCTCTGGGTTGTCCCAGAGCACGGGCTTTAGGTGCCCTGCTTCACCGTTTCTGAAAATTTTAAAAGTGGATACAGTATCAGCACAAGCGTCAATTCAGATTATTGAGTTCTGTCTTCAGGATGATTTGGGGAGAAACTCAGTATGGAAAGGATTGGACAAGACATCATTTTTAACTTTTAATTGCTTCCACCTATGTTGGCTTTCTTTCTTCATACTGTTTCTTCCTCTTGACCTTTGTCTTAATTAAGTACACCCAGTATCTAAAGGTGCCACTCCTGCATTTCCCCCTTTTATTTATTTTTTTCCCTCATGGCTTGAACGCAGGATTTTGTTTGACTTATGGAAATTGGTCTATTGCTTTGGAGTCAAGCCACGTTTGTGGCAGTATAATTTCCTGGCTGGTGGTGTCTCACTGTGGTAATTTCTCAGACATCCTCATGCCCTCACTGGGCCCACAGATTCCTTTTATTTCCTTGTATTCCAGTGGCTTTCTGCTATGATATAGGCACACACCTCTGGGCGTGCTTTCACGTAACTTCTGTCTCCCCTGGAAGCCCACTGCTCAGAACTTCTGAGCCCCTGTCCTTTGCCTTGTGAGATTTTACAACTTCTCTAAGGTTGAATCCGCAAGTAGAACAAAACTGTGGACCTCTACACTATGCTTTTAGATAAATTCATGAGAAAAAAATCAATTCTGTTGAGTTTGTTCAAACGGAAAAATCTTGTGTGCTGTGTAGGCATGGTGTTGTTCACTGGGTACTTCAGCAACTAGTTATTTATGCCTGTAAAGTCTACAGTGCCCAAACACCCAAATCTGGCCAGTCATTTTTGCTTGTATTATTCTCCCAGTAAGGATACTCTTACGTATGCACGTGTCCTGATGGTAAGTGTCATGGACTCAACGTTCAGATTATTTTGTGAAATTTTCACAGGAAAGCTGGAGGTTTGGGTTCTGTATAGACACTGACTACAAAGTGCTTCCTAGTAGGTATCCCTTCACATCTGCCTTATTGCTGTAGAATAAAGTTTCATTAGCTCACAGGTTTTAATTTAATAAAGAAAAGCTAATGCAGGTTGGACCCCATTCTTCAGTGAAGGTAATAAGCCTCATATGTATATATAAAAAGGCTATCGCCCTCTGATTGTCAAAGTTTACTTCTTTCTTTTCAGATTCTTCTTTGTATTGTTTTACAATCTAGGTATATCTGTTTAACATGAAATGCAGAAAATGACAGGGCTCAGACAGCTACTGCATCCAGTGACAAAGATTACTGTCATCCTGGCTCATCAGTTAATTCATCATTGGCAATGGTCCATTCCATTTCCTGGTAGCCTAGCAACAGCCAATGATGGGGAGGGCTGTTTGCCATGTGACAATGGTATGTGGTACTTTCCAGAATGCTTTTACATAAAAATAGGATGATAATTTATAAATTTACATTTTTATTTTAATAAATGGGAATATTTGGTTTTAGGGGTTGACATTCAAAAGGGAGACAATTTTATTTTGCAGACCATGACTTTAAAGTGCTGGACTAGTGACTTGATAACAGAAATGGAGCTATCAATTTCACACATAAACAGGGTTTAAAGTTGAGCCCGTGAATGCCTTACTTTACCTTAGAATGAATATTCCCCCACAGAGTAACTATTAAAAAAATATAATTAAATGAGAGCTGTGCTTATATCAGTGCACGCACATGCTTATACTCAGACACACATACACACACAACATAGGATTTTGAGTCTGAACTTTGGCTCTTAATTTTATCGCTGAATAGAAAAAAAATAAGCAAAGAGATTCATGAGCAACAACAATTATTGTTGTCCTCAATATGAAAAAAAAAATCTTTCAGTTTCTCACAATGTTTCTAACTCTCTATTGATGATTCATGGTTCGGCAACTCATTTAAAAATCTGCTCATTTGTTTTCACTGATTGAATTCCCTGATTGTTAGTGTGTATAAATGTGTTAAGCTACTTTTGAAGCTATCTTCTGTTGAAGAATTGATAGAAAATCCTATTTAAATGTCATAATGCTTTTTCTCTTGTTATTACAGTATCATTGGGTAAATAGTTTTATTTTAGTGCTATAGTTAAGAAAATCTATAATCACCTACTCATAAATCTTTTTTTTTAAACCTACATTTAGCCCCATCTTCAGAGACAGAAGTTGAAAATAGGCGACTACCTAGACATGAATTCCTTTAAATATTAAAGAGATATCATCAATGATTTTATTAGTCTCCGAGCTCAGTAAAGACCTCCTTGACATCTAAAGTCTAATGATTTTTTAAAATATATTTAGAGCCTGGCACTGCACCTTTAAATATTGAACAATATTGAAAAATATTGAAGCTCTTTTTTTGTGTATTAGCTTTAGGCAGAACTGTTGTATGATTTCCACTCCTTTCATGACATTGTAATGATGTTACCACATACAACTTTATCTTGCATGAAAAGGTGAAGTCATGAGTGATTTCTCCAATTTAAAAGCACTCAACCCTCACAGTGCTAGAAATGAATATTTTGCATATATTCATGCAACAATGATTCAATTTAAGATTTCTATTTTCAAACATTGCTTGAAACCTTCACTATGTTAGTAGTAAAATTGCCAAAATGTGTAATAAGATTTATTATAGATGAGTAGCATTTTATTTAGTATTTCATGTTAACACGCTTTTAGGGTTACCTGGTTTAGCAGAAGAATTCATCTTTCTTTTCTAATCAGAGGGAACATTTCATTGTATTTTAAAATATACTCTTTATGTACACATATATATTGTGGTGCAAACTGAATTTTTCTTGCTGGCAACACAAACTCAAACACTGATCACATCAAAGCTCAGTATACCCTCACACAAAGCTGCTCTGATTGAAAAAAAGAGAATAAACATTTCCATTTCTCCTTTGTAATCCTTGTCCCTTCTCTCCAGAGTAGCTGTCAAACCTTGTGCTACACATCCTTAAAATGGGTTCAGAATTTTGCTGCAGACTTTACCCCTTTAAAGAGGTCCTATTATACTCCTATTTATACTGTTTAGATGCTTCATGCTATAACAGCAGAAAATGCGCAACATTATACGTTTCCTAGAAGTCATAGCATATGTTACAGGCACAAGATGTATAGGTTGGTGGGGGCTCTTAGTTGAGGGGCTGTGTTTCTGAAAAAGGCTTGCACAGATGGAAGAAGAGATCTATCTAAACGTGGTTACCTATGGGCTTATATATGAGAGGGAAAGTGCATAACCATTGCATGGCTGTACCTGTGATTATCACAGGGGTGCCGTGAAAAGATAGAAACACATACTCTTTTTGTGTTCATCACGCATCTTTAAGCCCTAAGTCTTCTTCCCATTCCATATTTCCAGTCATTTCAACAAGGAAAGCGGGGGCCTTCCACAGACTTTTTTACAAGGAAATATAGCAATGCTCTTACTCCCAAAGCTGTAAACACGGACACACACGCACATGCACACACACACACACACACAATCATGTAAATATAAACTCATAGACATAAGAAGGGAGAGCTGAGTATATGGGAAAGCTTATACCAAAAGTATAAAAGTTTATGCCCAAAGTACCCTGAGCACACACTTTTCCCTCCAGAAAAGAAATATAACTTAATTTTCACTTACAAAAGACCTGTAGTTGCTAGCTATCAACTCCCATTTGTTGGTGCACAGCCACTCATAGATGACACATCCATACACATGTGATTGGGGGGATTACCTTAAATTTTATAATTAAAAAAAAAGACAAATGGAGATGCAACATGCCAGTTAGTGACTTATTCTGCATTTTGAGGAGGGAAAGAGAGTGGCTATCTTATTAGGCTCCTGGGTGGGCCAAATTTTCCTAATTACATGGAAATCAGAGGCAGCTCTGAGACTGGTTTCTTACCTGCATGGAGTAAACACTCCCCTGCTGTCACTAATGTCCTATAAATCATGTTAAAGAGAAGCATAATTAACATTTTTGATCAAATCAAGCTTCAAAGTCATGAGGTGACTGAATGAATAGAGCCACATTTCTGCGCCAGCAGTGAATAGAGCCTCCATGAAGGGTTAGGATGGCTCTGTACTCTTCCTAAGTCACTCACCCTCCTACCCCTTGGGTGCCCCCACAAGGCAGAGGGAGATGGGTGAAGAAATTCTCAACAGCACATCACATGCCGTTCTATGGATCTAAGTTCATGAGATAGCAAAGGACCTGGGGGGCAAAGAGGGAGAAGCAACTCTGTGTCTGAGAAGAGTAAGCAACTTAATTTTTTAGTCCAACAATGACAGCAGATCCTTTCTATGCATGGCCAAACTGGCTCTGCTTGTCTTTCCAATCATTTAAAAAGGACGATATTCCTGGTTAAAGGACAGGTGGTTTTGTACAAATTATTTCCGTCTTCACTCTTTGTGTATCTTGAGAAAATTTCCATTCAGTTGCCAAAGGCTAATTAGAACTCAAGTTCTTCTAGAAGTGGGTGCCCAAGTGAATTGGTGAAATTTATGTCAAAGGTTTCTTGGCCCCCAGGACAGCATCCATATAGAACCTGGGAACTCCTGCCTTGGGAGACAGTGCTTTTCTTTCTTTCAATTACAGAAGAGACTTTATTTGCAGATATCCCTAGAGGTTACTGGTGAACTTGCATTTACACCAAAGAATAAGCAGTTGATAGTAAAACCTTGGAGAAGGGAGTAACAAAGGATGGAGTGAAAAAGTGACCCTGGAATGCCCAACTAGACCACTAAAAAGAAGGCGAGAGGAGTGGAATAGAGGAGGTCATATGACATGTAATCCTCTTCCTAAGTATCACGGTTTTGATGTAGGCTTGGCTCTTGCTCTGAGAAGGTCTCAATGAGTATCAATGACAACAAAAACAGATGTGGCTTCCTTCTTGGTTCAGTGGTAAAGAATCTGCCTGCAAATGCAGGAGACAAGGGTTTGATCCCTAGGTTGGAAATGTTCCCTGGAGAAGGAAACGTCCCCTGGAGAAGGAAATGGCAACCCACTGCAGTAATCTTGCCTGGGAAATCCCATGGACAGAGGAGCCTGGTAGGAATTGCAGTCTATGGGGTTGCAGAGTCAGACATGACTTAGCAACTAAACAACTAAACACTCACCCCTTATACCACATCCAGTGTAAATGGAGAGGGAAACTTGCCTCAGTCCCTCCATTGGCCTGGGTACCCAGGAGGGAACATGCCCTGGCCACACGGGATGCCAGGAGCCTGAGATTAGGGTCTTCCTCTCCTGCATTCCTGCTGGCTCCTCTAGTAAGCACACGGTGTGGACTTACTTCCTCCAATATTTCCCAGGTGGCTCAGTGGTAAAGCATCTGTCTGCCAATGCAACAGACATGGGTTCAATCTTGGAGTCAGGAAGATTCCCTCGAGAAGGAAATAGCAATCCACTCCAGTATTCTTTAAAATACTGGAAATACTCGGAAAATTCCATGGACAGAGGAGCCTGGCAGGCTACAGTCCATGGGGTTACAAAGGGTCAGACATGACTGAGCATGCACAAGTACACATGCACAGTATACCATTATACTAATGGTATACACAGTATACACAGTATACACAGTATACCATTAGTCAGTGGCGCCTTCTGCATTGGTTTGGGTGGAGCTTCTGAGAGGAAGTGATCCTTACCACTTCCTGCTCTTTTGGCTGGGTGTGTGAGGGGAAGGAGGAGAGGCAGAAGGGCTGTGCCTGCTGCTACGTTATGCTAAGACTATGCATTTAAATAAATAAATATAATATTAAGAGTCTAGGAACTGTGTGTATTCAAGAAAAGAAGTACATTTTCTACAAGTTTAATGTAGGTTATACTGATTTTGAGTTATATTTATAGGGACCATAGGTTCTGGGTTTCTGGAGTATATATCAATTTCAAAATTCCAAATACTGTTTTAAAGGATGTTATTTTCTTTTGGAAAGGCATTTAATAAAATAAATTCACAAGTTAGAAGAGTAATTATTAGGTCCTGAGTTCTAAATTATGATGCAGGAATATGGTCACTAGAAAAGTACATACTTTCCTTCCTACTTGGGTCTAAATATCTGGAAAACAAATGGCTTAAAAGGGTACATCCAGCTAAACTGATTATTTGGCTGCTTAGAAAGACCAAATCCTACCCCCATCTCCCTTCTGTCCTATACATAAAGCCCACCACAGTTTAACCTCTTTCTTTCATTTTGCTTTTTGGTGTTTTACCTTGCTGAATTCAGACAAACTGGTCTGTGTTTAAACAAATGAGAGAAATGCAGCTTGGATTATTCTGGGAAAAGATTTCTGTTAAACTCATGCTATAGCACAGGACCTGCAATTCATGCAAATATTCCCTGGAATCCTTTGAATTTTTCCTGACATTATGCTTTCAAGAGGTTGCTGGATCAGTTTGATCGGCTTTGCCCCAGAAGAAGAAAAGCTCATTCAAATCTATGATTGAACTGTTTTTATCTAAATAGGTCAATGGTCTAAATGGTCAGATTTCACACCCTCAGAAATGTTTTTACTGACCATCCTTTTAAAAGTTGCATAACGACTTCCCGTCCCACACATTTTGTTGTCTGTCTCCCTCTTCAGCCAGTCACCCGCTTCATACCTAATGTAAACTCCATGAGAGCCAAAATTTTGTCTGTTTCGTTCACAGAATCTCTAGGACCTAGACTAGTGTCTGATACATAGCAGGCTAAAAAAAATCAAGAAATATTTATTGAATAAATAAATGGACTGGTTTGGACTTATTAAGTTTTCTGGTTATCTTTTTATATGTAACAAATTTAAACTTGAGTAATGAGCGAAGCTTACTATTTCTGGCTGTCCCGTCCTGTGTTTACCATTATGGTTACTTCCTTTTCTGTGTCGTATTCTTTTGACAATTTATGTGACACCAAAATGTGGAGAAAAGAAACAACAACAACAACAAATCCCCCATAAAGGTTATTTTGCCTCATGTAGACCACGAAAACTGTCTATGTCAGCAAATTTTTCACCTTCCAACTGGTTGTTTTGACACTTTGAGGACACCCCTTCCGCCGTATGCATTGTCACTTTACTCTTCACGGTTTCTCAGCACACAGATTTGATCACAGGATGTTTGACACGTTCCCCAAGTGAAAGACCTGGAGTGGAGAGGTAGCATAAGGCTGCCACACTGGAGTGGTGAAGCCTAAAGTTTCAAAGTGCTGAATTGTGCGACTCTCTCCTTCTTTTGACCCTCAGTGATAAAAATACAATTTATATTATACATAACCGTTGATCATCAGCAGTCATTAAGCCATCATGTCTTATCCTTGCATTTCTAATATATATATAATATATTATATATGTACTTATAAATATGATATATATATATATACACACACATGTTTCTGTGTGTCTGTGTGTGTATGGAGAGAGAAAGAGAGAGGAGTGAAAGGGAGGGAGGAAATGAATGAAGAAATGCAATGTTGAATAATGCTTCAGTCAGAATAACTGAGCATAGTTCCACTTTCTGCTCTGGGCTGCTTTTAGCCTGCATGAAGAATCCATACATCTTTACTTTCTACCCCTCTTTGACTTTCTTCTGGATGAGGAAATATGCCCCACACCTGCTGGTGTATTTCTATGAGATGTTTGGGATTTTTCTGGGCCTTCCCCAGAGGTGACTGTGTTTCAGTGGTTAGTGAATAATGCAAAACAGTCTACAGGTTGTATGTACTGAGTAATCACAGGGAAGTCTTCAAAACAATCTCAGGTTGGTAGAATTTTCCACAGAAAATAATAATAACAGTAACAATAGCAGCACCAGCAACAATAAACAAGCTTTGCCCTGTATGCATCCACCCAATTATTAGCTAATAATGCATAATTATGATTAATTCTCCTCTTTAAATGTAGATTCTAAATAGCAATAACCATTTATTTTATGTCTTCATGTTATTTTCGTGCACGTCCTTTATGTCAATTATGTGTTTTCAGGCACATCTGATTGTGCTCCACTGTGGTTTCGATGGTTTGATAATTGTACATTTAAAAAAAAANAATTCTCCTCTTTAAATGTAGATTCTAAATAGCAATAACCATTTATTTTATGTCTTCATGTTATTTTCCTGCACGTCCTTTATGTCAATTATGTGTTTTCAGGCACATCTGATTGTGCTCCACTGTGGTTTCGATGGTTTGATAATTGTACATTTTAAAAAAAAACAACACATGTTTAGTATAAAAATTAATTACGTTAAGCAGTCCTACTAATTTTGCCAGGCAAAAAATGGCATCCCACAAATTTTCAGCATAAAGCGGGTGGCCAGCCCACTTAGGAGCTTTACGATCTGTGGCTGGGGTTTGCGAGGGAGCCCTGTGCAGACCGTGTCTCAGCGCTGGAGCCAGAATGCAGTGGACGGCAGCATGCCCCTGCTCTGGTCCCTGTGCTCCCTTAAAATTCCTCTCTGGCCCCTATCTAATCAACCACTTCCCAACTACAGTTATAATAATGGAGCTGGAAATATCATTTTGAAATGTCACTGAAATCCAAATTGACAGAGCTTCTGCCAGCAAACTGGATGATCAGGAATGTAGCTTCCTTCTTTTGGTTTGCTCCTATTTATAAGAGGTTGGTCCCTGGTAATAATGAAGAAAAACATTAGATATGCTGTAAAAATAACCTATCCAGAAAATCCATGGGAGCAGGTGAATGGGAGTAGTAGAGAGAAGAAAAGAAAAGGAGGGGCAGAACCAGAAGGAACTGGATGAAAAAAGTCTGCCCAGTATTGCAATCTTTCGGGAATATTTTCTTGTGAGGCATTAAAAATATCTGATTCTTAAAACAATTTTCTGCTTCTGTAACTCAAAATAGCGTTCAGTAAGGGGGAGGGGAAATGTAGCAATTAGTTGGCTTTATTTCTGAGGTTTTATTACTTTGATTCTTTTTGATTTAATCAGCCACAAATGCAGGTACCAGCAGACGGTGACTTTTTGCCTGAAATATGCTTCCTGCTCAGAACAGTGGCTTGTGATTGTAGGTTAATGTTAATGAAACATGCAAAGACAGACCCTTTTAAGGAAAATTTGTTATTAACAAATAAAGGGTTAGTAACATTTAGAATTGCACCAGAAATCACACTATGGAAAATATGGCCGGAGCCGACTCTGGAGCCAGCCCGCCATGCTCAAGTGATAAATTTGTTTACATCATTTAAAAGTTCTAACTCAGTACAGACGAGGTGACGTCCTACTTTTCACATTCATGTTCAATTCACAAACATAAAGAGACTCTGAGCCATTAGGGAAGCTTTCATTTTGGCTGGGGAAGGATGAAATGATAGTGATAGTGGCTTTCATAGCAGAAAATAATTGTATACTTTTCTTCTTATTATTTTTGGCAAGGCGCGCACATTTCGGCTTTCCGGTGTATTACATCATTACATTGTATAATGCATCATAATGATAGAGTGAATAGAGATGAAGAAATGCCAGCGTCTGCTCCAAGTTAAAAGAGAGAGACATTGCATGCATTTTCAACTGGGGAGGCTGCTGTTCAGCGAAGTGTTCTCTGAGATGAAACAAAGCTGCCTTCCCACTTGGCATTCACATTAATTGTGGACTTGCCAACAGGCCAGTTTCATGGGTGTATAAATTAGTGGGGAATAATTCCATTTGTCTCAAAACCCAGAATATCAGGAATGCTTCCTGAGATGGTAGCTTGTTTGATTTTTAATTTTTAATTGTTATTTTTTTGTGGTTTTCACCCAGCTCCCAGAAAACCTCCAGGATCTGTTGAACACAAATAATGCCCTGTAGAAAAGAAAAGGAGGGGCAGAACCAGAAGGAACTGGATGAAAAAAGTCTGCCCAGTATTGCAATCTTTCGGGAATATTTTCTTGTGAGGCATTAAAAATATCTGATTCTTAAAACAATTTTCTGCTTCTGTAACTCAAAATAGCGTTCAGTAAGGGGGAGGGGAAATGTAGCAATTAGTTGGCTTTATTTCTGAGGTTTTATTACTTTGATTCTTTTTGATTTAATCAGCCACAAATGCAGGTACCAGCAGACGGTGACTTTTTGCCTGAAATATGCTTCCTGCTCAGAACAGTGGCTTGTGATTGTAGGTTAATGTTAATGAAACATGCAAAGACAGACCCTTTTAAGGAAAATTTGTTATTAACAAATAAAGGGTTAGTAACATTTAGAATTGCACCAGAAATCACACTATGGAAAATATGGCCGGAGCCGACTCTGGAGCCAGCCCGCCATGCTCAAGTGATAAATTTGTTTACATCATTTAAAAGTTCTAACTCAGTACAGACGAGGTGACGTCCTACTTTTCACATTCATGTTCAATTCACAAACATAAAGAGACTCTGAGCCATTAGGGAAGCTTTCATTTTGGCTGGGGAAGGATGAAATGATAGTGATAGTGGCTTTCATAGCAGAAAATAATTGTATACTTTTCTTCTTATTATTTTTGGCAAGGCGCGCACATTTCGGCTTTCCGGTGTATTACATCATTACATTGTATAATGCATCATAATGATAGAGTGAATAGAGATGAAGAAATGCCAGCGTCTGCTCCAAGTTAAAAGAGAGAGACATTGCATGCATTTTCAACTGGGGAGGCTGCTGTTCAGCGAAGTGTTCTCTGAGATGAAACAAAGCTGCCTTCCCACTTGGCATTCACATTAATTGTGGACTTGCCAACAGGCCAGTTTCATGGGTGTATAAATTAGTGGGGAATAATTCCATTTGTCTCAAAACCCAGAATATCAGGAATGCTTCCTGAGATGGTAGCTTGTTTGATTTTTAATTTTTAATTGTTATTTTTTTGTGGTTTTCACCCAGCTCCCAGAAAACCTCCAGGATCTGTTGAACACAAATAATGCCCTGCGTTATGCCCTGGTTTACCTGCATGAGAGGTAATGGCTGTCTTGAGGACAAACAAAAGTCTTATTTTCAGCAGTGTATTTTTCAGATGTATTCAAATAAATCATTTCTCAAATCCTTGTTATTGAAAATTAGAAATCCATTGACATCTCCTGAGAGGAAATTTGAACATGCTGATTGTTATTAATAATAATACCAGTAAATACTAATTGAAAGCCGATGGTAGTCTAAAAGCTGCCAATCAAGATGTGTCAATGGGATGCTAAGATAACTAGATTCAAAGGAAAAAATAAAATTAGCTCATTTATTTGTTTGTATTTGTTTCCCATTGTGTTGCAGAATAAATGCTTTCTCAATGACTGTATTTTTTAATAATGCTAATTTAGGCAAACCCATTTGACACTGTCTCCTAAAGTGTCCTGTATTTCTTAGTTCTACAACAGACAATTATAGTAATGATAAATATATTGGCCCACAGATTTCAATATTCCTTTAACCTTTTATAATTAAAATTAACTAAATCTTAAACATTCACTTTGATTCTATACTTGGGAACATATTGTATGCTTTGTATTGAGCTGGCACCAGAGATGTAAAGGTGATCAATGGACTTGGATCTTCTCTCCTTACAGCTAAAGGTCTAGAGGTTGAGCTGTCTTTACATCAACACAACATGAAGATCCTGGCCATACCAGGGTTTGCACACTTGCACAAAGTCTATTCTAATAGTCACTTTTATTTGGTCCAGTTAGCCTTGAACTTATTGAGAAAGGCCATGTTGGTCTTAATATTTATTCTGTCACATTGAGCCTTAGCAGGAAAGGAAAAAACACACACACACATTAGTTAATAGTTGGTAGGAGACAAAGTGGATGTTTCCATTGTCACCTGCATATTTGGATGAAAAAGAGACCCAGATTTCTGGTCTTTAGATAATAGAATATTTTGGAGTTTTACTGGTTATGCAATGCAAATCTTACATAATTCAATAAAATAGAGGTGTATTCAGTTGTTGAGAAGTTCCAGATTCCTAAGTTAGCTGTTAAGTTTAGTTAGCTAGTTAGCTAGTTAATCAGTCTATTACTTAGTTGTTTGACTGTGTTTACCTGACCCCCACAAGGATAAGCTGCCAAGTGCTTTACAAGTTACAAAATGTTTTTGAACACAATACCTTGTTTGCTTAATGGTGAAGATCTCAAGCTTTGGAGTCCTCTAGATGAACAGATGTGGATTCAAATAGTGATTCTGCCATATCTTTACTCAGTTCAGGTCAGTTCAGTCGCTCAGTTGTGTCTGATTCTTTGTGACCCCATGAATCACAGCACGCCAGGCCTCCCTGTCCATCACCAACTCCCGGAGTTCACTCAGATTCACGTCCATCGAGTCAGTGATACCATCCAGCCATCTTATCCTCTGTCGTCCCCTTCTCCTCCTGCCCCCAATCCCTCCCAGCATCAGAGTCTTTTCCAATGAGTCAACTCTTCGCATGAAGTGACCAAAGTATTGGAGTTTCAGCTTTAGCATCATTCCTTCCAAAGAAATCCCAGGGCTGATCTCCTTTAGAATGGACTGGTTGGATCTCCTTGCAGTCCAAGGGNATGAAGTGACCAAAGTATTGGAGTTTCAGCTTTAGCATCATTCCTTCCAAAGAAATCCCAGGGCTGATCTCCTTCAGAATGGACTGGTTGGATCTCCTTGCAGTCCAAGGGACTCTCAAGAGTCTTCTCCAACACCACAGTTCAAAAGCATCGATTCTTCGGCGCTCAGCCTTCTTCACAGTCCAACTCTCACATCCATACATGACCACTGGAAAAACCATAGCCTTGACTAGACGGACCTTAGTCAGCAAAGTAATGTCTCTGCTTTTGAATATGCCATCTAGGTTGGTCATAACTTTTCTTCCAAGGAGTAAGCGTCTTGGTGACATTAAATTCTGAAAGCTTCAGTTCCCTCCTCATAAAATAAGGATAATAGCTATGAGAGTCAATGAGATAATACATTAAACTAGCTGCTGCTGCTGCTGCTGCTGCTGCTACTAAGTCGCTTCAGTCATGTCCGACTCTGCGTGACCCCAGAGACAGCAGCCCATGACGTTCCCCCGTCCCTGGGATTCTCCAGGCAAGAACACTGGAGTGGGTTGCCATTTCCTTCTCCAATGCATGAAAGTGAAAAGAGAAAGTGAAGTCGCTCAGTCGTGTCCGATTCTTAGTGACCCCATGGACTGTGGCCCACCAGGCTCCTCCGTCCATGGGATTTTCCAGGCAAGAGTGCTGGAGTGGGGTGCCATTGCCTTCTCCAAAACTAGCTGATAGGAACAATAAATGGTAGCTATTCTTTTTGTTGTTTTTAAAATGATCTTTAATTCTTATTACAGTTTTATTAAGCAGCCCTCTAATGATACCATGAAATCCTCCCGTTCATTTTATGTCTCTATGTGTCTGGGCAGGCAGATTGCCTTTCTGGGATTCTAAGAAACTTCCATCTTTTCCAGTTATATATATATATATATTTTTTTTTTTTTTTCCTTTTCATTCCTTATAATTCAGTTAGTCATCTTTTCCCTGACTTTAGCACTTCAGTTCAATACCTTGTTCCGCAAATATTTATTTAGCTTCACTGTACAAGTCACTACCTTAAATGCTGCAAATACAGTGGTAAAAGTGGAAGATTATGGTCCCTGCCACCATGGAGCTTACATTCTATCAGAGGAAGCATCCTTTCAACAAATATTGCCAAGACAGATGTTTACTTTGAGTTGGATTAAGTGCTTACAAAGTGAAGTACAGATGTTAAGAACACATATCCCTGGGGACTTAATATAGTTTAGGGTTGGAAAGATTTCCTTGAGGAAGAGGGATTGAGTTGAGATCTAAAAGATGATGAGGGTCAGGCAAGGTGGAGAGAGAATCTAGTATGTTTTCTACCTGTGAAATTCTTCAGAAGCATGCAGCCTGCCTTCTAAGACCTTCTGGCTAAGAGGAGCACCTTCCCTGACCTCTCTAGTGACCAGTGAGTGGCTTTGTCTTAGCAGCCTTTGAAGGCTTACTGTTGGGATTATTTGACTTTTTTCCATCCATTTATTCGTTTGTTTGACAAATATTTATAGACCATCTAGGGAGAAGATCTCAAGGATAGAAATCTCCATGCTTTATGTGCATTTTTGTAACCAACTATCTCCATGGTATGTTTTTACAGCTCTAGAGCTGGTCTTGTTTACTATGTTATAATCCTGACTGCAGGAGACGTGTTTTTCACAACTTTCTGTCCCATTCAGTATCATATACATAGTAGGCACTCAATAGATGACAATGACCCCAGGTGACCTCTGGACTGATCTCTCACATGGCTGTCATCTGACCCACTTTTTAAATCCCTGGCAACATCGTGCAATGTTGAATGTTTCTAGCCTAACAAAAAACATAATTAGGAAGGTAAATCTGCTGAAGCTGAAACAAATCATTTAATTCATTCCACAAGCCAAATGGAAAATGATTTTGAGATCATCCACTGTATTGGGTTATCTGCTCTACTGCTCCGTACCATTAGCTCAGGCAGTTGGGGAATTGCTTGCAGTTCACAAAGAAGCAGATTGTGTTTGGCTTGTGTTGGCTGTGTATTCTCCTCTGAAGTGGCTTCAAGTCCTCTCCAATTCAGCTAAGGCAGCCAGTCAGGGTGGCCGCTAAAGCAAGTAGGTTTCTCTCATGTTGGTGCTTCTGTGTGGGGCAGAAGTGCACACGGTGCATGTGTGTGTGCCTGTCTGCCTTTGTCCACTCCAGTTCCCCATCAAATGAAGGTGGTACCTAGTAGGTATTTAGTCACCTAAATTTCCGGATGACAAATGGCTTCCTGTTAACCTTTCACTTAGGGTTAAAAGTGACCTGATGCCATCTTATCCAGAGATAAAGAGTCATTTTTCTTTTACAAGAGGTGCCTCTGTTTCGAAGAGGTTTTAGAAAGGCATCTGGCCATGCGGAAGCTTACTGGGCCTTGGGGGAGGTTGGAGTGCTCCGCATTTTAGCAGCCGAATCTGCTTGTCTGTTTCAACAGAGTTCACACCGCTTTGAGGTCTCTTCCTGCTTACCTGGCTTTCAAAAGCCAAGCATCTAGTATGGCAAAGTAGGGTAGCACCACCATGAGACGCTTAAGGCAAGCTTGGAGGGAACCTAACCTTAGACCAGCTTGCTTTACTCAAGGACAACATTGAAAGAGAACAGCTGATTAAAGCTATGTTTTGAAAAGTACAAAAGTACAGCTTTTAGGCGTATAGTTCTAAGGTGACTGGCACCCGGTGCTGCAGTTTTAAAGAGGATTCAGATGTCTATTTGCAGATCCTGGGAGTGAGCCCTGTAAGTGATTGACAGTGAAGAAGATGGGAAACACATAGATAGAAGGGTAAAAAAGCAGATAGATGATTATCTAGTACTTAAAGCACTGGTTTCCATTATGAATTTGTTCCCAGATGGCTAGGGAGTTACTCAGATAGGTATAGGAGTTTTTCTTCATCATCTTTGTTCAGGAAATCTGGTGCCCTTCCCATCCTTCAGAGCTGTGAAGGGTGGCAATGACACTGCTGCTTTGAGGCCCAGATACTCCGGCAGGCCAACATGGGCCATTCTGGCAAGGTTGCTATGAGACCAAGAGAGGCAGACTAAGGCATTGGCAGGTGTCATGCTTTATTAGGAAGGCTGCTTATGAGTTTGGCTCCATGTCCTTATAATGAAGGAAGGCTGAAGTCTTGGGGGAAATAAGTTAATAAAAAGAAAACACCTGACCCAAAGCAGGTTACTAGATTAGGCAATTTGCTAATACCACAGTACAAATGATGACATTCTAACTGCTAGCCTAGTTAGAATGAAGACAACTGAGATTATCTCATGAAAACTGTCATAATTTTTATAACAAAAATATTGTCATCTAAATGAAGGATGGTTCTGTCTATATTAGTATAAGAAAAGCCATGGATCTAGACATCTAGCATGATGGTAGCTTGGCAGTCTATAATGGAAAACTTTGCCTAGACCTTTTGCTCGGGAAAACTCTGAAGGCACTAGAAAAAAAGGCAAGATCTTCTTATATGTCTAATAGCACTGAAAAACACTAGCTACGTGAACTGTGCTGGCAATTCACCCTGGATCTCCCTCCTATGTGTGTGCTCTCACTCCCTTTGTTTCAACTTAGAAGTTGGCTAAAAAGACCAGTTGGGACACGGTTCTTATGGTGACAGCCCATAAGAGGCCAGGACTCTCAGTCATACAACCACAAGGAACTGAATTCTGCCAATTGCCACTTGAACCTGGAAGAGGACCTGAGCTCCAGAAAGAAACCGCCCTGTCCAACACTGGGATTGCATCCTGTGAGCCCCTAAGTAGAGAGCCTGGTTAAGCTGTGGTGAGATACCTAATCTACAGAAATCATGAGATAATTAACGTGTCCTGTTTTAGGTCATGAAATTTGGGGTAAATTGTCACACACAGTCCCCTATAATGAAAAGGACATCTTTTTTGGATGTTAGTTCTAAAAGGTCTTGTAGGTCTTCATAAAACCATTCAACTACAGCTTCTTCAGCATTACTGGTTGGGGCATAGACTTGGATAACTGTGATATTGAATGGTTTGCCTTGGAAATGAACAGAGATCATTCTGTCATTTTTGAGAGTGCATCCAAGTACTGCATTTCGGACTCTTTTGTTGACCATGATGGCTACTCCATTTCTTCTCTTTTGGGTGTTAGTTCTAAAAGGTCTTGTAGGTCTTCATAAAACCATTCAACTTCAGCTTCTTCAGCATTACTGGTTGGGGCATAGACTTGGATAACTGTGGTATTGAATGGTTTGCCTTGGAGACGAACAGAGATCATTCTGTCGTTTTTGAGATTGCATCCAAGTACTGCATTACGGGCTCTTTTGTTGACCATGATGACCACTCCACTTCTTCTGAGGGATTCCTGCCCACAGTAGTAGATATAATGGTCATCTGAGTTAAATTCACCCATTCCAGTCCATTTTAGTTCGCTGATTCCTAGAATGTCGACGTTCACCCTTGCCATCTCTTGTTTGACCACTTCCGATTTGCCTTGATTCATGGACCTGACATTCCAGGTTCCTATGCAATGTTGCTCTTTACAGCATGGGAGCTTGCTTCTATCACCAGTCACATGCACAACTGGGTATTGTTTTTGCTTTGGCTCCATCCCTTCATTCTTTCTGGAGTTATTTCTCCACTGATCTCCAGTAGCATATTGGGCACTTAATGACCTGGGGAGTTCCTCTTTTGGTATCCTATCATTTTGCCTTTTCATACTGTTCATGGGGTTCTCCAGGAAGCCCTCAATGCCAAATACCACTATGCAAAGAAAAGCACTTTTACTATCATGATCAATCTAAAGTGATCAAGTAAAAGAATAAGTGAAACCTAAAACCTGTTTAATAAAAAAAAGCATAAGCTATAGGTAATTATAAGAGAGAAAAGCCTAAAGATCTTGTCAATTTAATGGATATGAGTACAATGCAAATGATATGAATAGACAATAGTTCTATTTTATGATGCTTTTAAGAAATTACTTTGATGAATGATGCTAGTCTGAATGCAGCTTTTATAATCCTGTTTTAAAATAGCATCATCAATATTTAATAATATTTAACAACAGATCTGATATTTGCTATGTTAGGAGATTTTATATTTGGTGGGATTAGCTGCATAAAACAAAGTTTCATCCATGTGAACATTCATTCAAGTTTACAAAAGGTGTCTGTTTTAATTGGACGTTTCCAAAGTGTGCTCCAGGGACAATACTGGTGGTCTGTGAGCTCTTTCAAGGGAATCTCATATGTGCTGGTGCATTTTTTTTCAGGCAAGAATTAATAGTTAATTTATAAGGTGTAATAAAATTATATTAACTTATTGCTATGATGTTAATATGCTATTTGTCAATGGCAGAGTATGTTTTATTTCTGCTACAATTTTTATAAAATAAATGCTGGCTTCTTTTCCTTAGCATCAATCCAAGTCAAAGTAGTTGATATAATTAATGTGGGTTCAGCATACAATTTTTATTTTCAACTGCAAATAACTGAAAGTATTTCAAGTGTGAAAGGATCTGTATTACCTCATGTAATTAGGTACAGGGAGGGGACTTGTTTGGGGAACAATGAGATGTGGTACATCCATATATGCCAACAGGGCTCTCTTGTCTCATTTCTCTGTGTGCTTCTTACATACACTTACTCCGTGTCTTGGAGCAGGGTTCATCACGTTAAGGTTCATCCAGGTGGAAAGGGAGTTTTTCTAATCATCTATATATCAAATCTCATAAAAGAGCTCTGACTGGCTTTCATGACTTTTGGGTCATGTACCATTTTTCAGGACAAATTGCTGTGGACAGGAGGAAGGGATACCATGGCTGGCCCAGCCTGGGTCAAGGTCATATCATCATACCTCCAAGATTTAGGATGCGGCAGAGGTACTGCTGCTGCTGCTAAGCCACATTAGTCGTGTCCGACTCTATGCAACCCCATAGACAGCAGCCCACCAGGCTCCCATCCCTGGGATTCTCCAGGCAAGAATACTGGAGTGGGTTGCCATTNATACCTCCAAGATTTAGGATGCGGCAGAGGTACTGCTGCTGCTGCTAAGCCACATTAGTCGTGTCCGACTCTATGCAACCCCATAGACAGCAGCCCACCAGGCTCCCATCCCTGGGATTCTCCAGGCAAGAATACTGGAGTGGGTTGCCATTGCCTTCTCCGGTAGAGGTACTAGGAAGACAAAACCAGCAGATTTCCACCTTACCAGTAGACCTGATTTCTAATCCAGATTACACAGAACTCCTGAGAAGCAGCAGCCGGCAGGAACCACAGAACAGAACTTTTCCACCAAGGGATGCCACAGCCACGACCTCACATGGTGGTGAAGGGATGTGTTCTTCTTATGGTGAGAGAGGCCAGAGTGAAAGAAATGGGTAGACCTGATGCTGAACACACATGTGAGACTCCCAAGGGACTTGAAAAAAATAGTGTCACTACCTGCTGCTATACAATTTATTTCTTTATTGTCTTTCTTCTCCATTCTTCTTCATGTAAGCTCCATGAAGACATGAATGTGGAATCCTATTCCAAGGCTACAGGTGCAAGACCTGGCATGAAGGCTACAGAAGGGGAGCCCAGAAACACGGTCATCTCCAGAATGGAATAAGCCCCTTTATAACTGTTGCCAAAAGGCCCCCGATCATCACTAGCAAGCTTCCTGACTCCATATTAGGCAAAATGCCCACCTCAATGCTCACCCTATAGCACCCTAACCAATCACCTGATACCAACCTCCAGCAGGAAATTTCTCTGTCTTGAGGCTATAAAAATTGCCTACCAACCGATGAAGTGTTGGCTTTCCCAGTTCTGTCAGGAAGTCGGCCTGCTGTGTTTGCAGCACCCATATTACCTCTGCTGTTTACTCTTAATAAACTCATTCCCTTCTGAAACGCTGTGTGTCTGGAAATTCTTTTCCAACCTGTGCTAGGATTGCCATGACAATGAACGCACCATGAAAGCTCCATGGAGCTTCTTCAAGGAAGCTGCATGAAGGCTCTATATTTTGTTCATAGGTGTATTTCCAGATGAAGAGCTCCAGAAATACTCACTGAAGGGATGTTAAGTGGACTAGCGAGATGGTGAGGAGGAGGTTCCATGATGAAGAATAGCCAACCAACCCATTGTACTGTGCCTCTGGACTATGAGGAACACTTTCGCAGAATGGGGTGCAAGTGAGATATTGTGAAAGGGGGCCTAGTGGAGGAGGGTAGAGCTGTTAGGATGGGCCTTCAGGCCCACAGTTGTGAAAGCAGAAGCAAAATGGAGTTGGTATTGCTGACAGAACGCTCTCAAATGGGGCCAGGAGGCCATCGAGAAAGTGTGATGACACACATCTCAGCCTGGATGAACCTGACTTTTGATCACTTAGCATCTGAAGCAGGTGTCCAGAGAATCTGCCCTGTGTTCCAGAAACTCAAGATACTTATTGGATTTCCCTAAAATAACCACTGATGGCCTATCCCTTAAGGACAAATATTTCCTTTCTTGGACTTGCCTGGTGGCTCAGTGGTAAAGAATTCACCTGCCAGTGCAGGAGACACAGTTTTGATCCCTGGTCTGGGAAGATCCTACATGCTGCAGAGCAACTAGCCCCTGTGCCACAACTACTGAGCCTGTGCTCTAGAGCCTGGAAGCTGCAACTACTAAGCCCATGAGCTACAACTACTGAAGCCCACATGCTCTAGAGCCCATGGTCCCCAGCAAGAGGAGCTACCACGATGAGGAGCCTGGGCACCACAGCGAGAGAGTAGCTCCCACTCAGGGTAACGAGAGGAGAGCCCCCCAGCAATGAAGACCCAGCACAGCCAAAATCAACTAACTGATTAATGACATTTTAAAAAATTTCCTTCCTTGCACCAAAGTCAGTCATAATGATTGAACAATCTTATGGCTTTTGCTTTTATAAGCATCTGACTCTCTTCCCCAGAAGAGTCTTTCATTTGGTTTTATCTGAATCTGTCTCCCAAATTGTAATTTTTAAAACCCCTCAAAAAGCTCTTTGTTCTTTGCAGCCTTGATACTGATTATTGGTGGACATCAATTCTGTGACTACCTCCAATAGCAACCAAGGCTGAAGAACCTTCTCTCAACTGAGGCACAGGTGTTTCATTCCTATATCAATCTGCTCCCATCATTGGTAAAAACACAAACAAATCCTCAAGCCCACCCTTCTTACTCTTCCACCCTTGCCCAAACCCAATTTCCAAAAATAGGGGGAGCCCCCTGAGGTAGAGAGGGGCCCATGCAAGGCTTTGCAACCTGCCTCTTTGACTAGCCACGCCCTTGGGTGCGGAGACCCTGAGATTTACAGGTAGGACAAATATGCCAGTGAAACACCAGTATCAATGTTCATGAGACCTTAGTTTTATCTAGATGCTTGAAAAGCTTGGGGATATTTGGGTTGTACTAGAAACTACTGTTTCCTGTACATACCTTTGAAATAAAGCGAATTTAATGTAGTTATAAAATGCAGCCTATTTAAAATTTACAAACATTTAGAGAGAGGTTGCAGAGCCTAACAAATGAACTCACAAGATGCTTAGTGTTTCTGAAGTCTTGTCAGTTGGTCTGACATCCACATACCCTCAGCATTTTCCCACATCAAGGGTTTGCAACTTGAGCAAGCGCCAGACTCACTCAGAGGGCTTGTTAAAACACCAATTGTGACTGTGTGCTCAGGCACTCAGTTTTGTCCGACTTTTTGCCACCCCATGAACTGTGGTTGGCCAGGTTCCTCTGTCCATGGGATTTCCTGGGCAAGAATGTCGGGGTGGGTTGCCATTTCCTCCTCTAGGGGATACTCCCAACCCAGGGGTTGAACCTGCTTCAGTTACCAGTGGCTCAGAAAGGAGGTTTGGGGTGGGGCCTGAGAAATCCCACTGTAAGTCCCCAGGTGCTGCTGTTCCTCCTCCTTAGACCTCACCCTGGGAACCAGACTTTCGTGGTGAGTCACTTTCCTTCTTCATCCGCCATGTAAGACATAACTGGTTTTTACAATATAGTTTCTACCCTGGGGAGAGGGATGTGTCATATTTTAACTCATCTTAAGAAATTCCTCTGGAGATTTATATGTCTGACTGGATGAAGCCTCCAGCAAACCAGATAAAATGGCCATTTCAGATGGTGGAGATTTAAATACAATTGGTGTTGATCCTAGATCTGCACGGATTGGGATCAGTGCAAATATAACCAAGTGAGTGGGATAACTTGGGGGCAATGACATTTATCTTGAGAAGATGCTTCCTAAGCTTCAAAAACAGAGATTTGGACCTACTGCATAGCATAGGGAACTATAATCAATATTTTGTAACAACCTATAAGGGAAAAGAATCTGGATAAATATATATGTGTGTATGCATATATATATATGTATGTGTGTATAATGGAATCATTTTGCTGTACACCTGAACTAACACAACACTGCAAATCAACTATACTTCAACTTAAATAAATAAACAGAGCTTTTAGGAAGATTAGAAACTCTATTCTAATTATTTTTAACTCTATCCTTTTAGGATATAAAGCAAGTAATTGAGTTACTTTGATGCATAAAATACAATAAAGACCTTTATTGCAATGGCCCTAAAAGAACGTCATGACCTTGGTTAAACAAATAAGAAAAGTCTCTTTAAGTTTGAATAAGAAAGATTCCCTTTTCTTCTATTTTCTTTGACTCTCTCTCTTTTCTCCTGTTCTTTCTTTAGTTTGAAAACACTTGGAGCTTTTCTTCAAGTCATGTGGAAGTTGTTATACAGCAGATGAGACACAGGGCAGGTTTTTTGTGGATTACGGTAAGGGTTTTTATCCACAGGAAAGCTGTTACTGTGCTGAAATAAGGTAACCTGGTGACAAGCTAAGTGCTTTTCTGAATTAATGACAGCATTAATGTTGTTAAAATCCACAGTGAAAAGGCAAAGCAAGAGGCCAGCCTCCATGTGAACAGGAGTAGAGGTTTTCTAAACTGACCCAGAGGCTCGGTCTATTTCTGTTTTTGTTTGTTTTAAATTAACTTTTACTGGAGAATAGTGTTAGTTTCAACTGTATAGCAAAGTGAATCAGCCATGTATGCTCAGTTGTGATCCTATGGACTGTAGCCCGCAGACTCTTCTGTCTATGGGATTTTCCAGGCAAGAATACTAGAGTGGGTTGCCATTTCCTTCTCCAGGAGATCTTCCCAACNGACTGTAGCCCGCAGACTCTTCTGTCTATGGGATTTTCCAGGCAAGAATACTAGAGTGGGTTGCCATTTCCTTCTCCAGGAGATCTTCCCAACCCAGGAATCAAACCTGTGTCTCCTGCATCTCCTGCATTGGCAGGCGGGTTCTTTACCACTCTGAGCCACCTGGGAAGATCCCCTTTATTTTGGACTTCCTTCTTATTCAGGGCTCCACAGTACATTAAGTAGAGTTCCCTAATCTATACAGTATGTTCTCATTAGTTATCTATTTTATACATAGTATCAATAATGTAAACAGTCGGACAGACTGAGCGACTTCACTTTCACTTTTCTCTTTCATGCATTGGAGAAGGAAATGACAACCCACTCCAGTATTCTTGCCTGGAGAATCCCAGGGATGGGGGAGCCTGGTGGGCTGCCGTCTATGGGGTCACACAGAGTCAGACACGACTGAAGTGACTTAGCAGCAGCAGCAGCAGCAGCATCAATAATGTATATATGCTAATCCCAATCTTCCAGTTTATCCCACATACCCCTTTTCCTGCTTGGTAGCCATATATTTATTCTTGACTTCTGTGTCTCTGTTTCTGCTTTGTAAATAGGATCATCTACACTGTTTTTCTAGATTCCACATATATCCATTAATGCACCATATTTGGGGTTTTTCTTACTAACTTCGCTCTGTCTGACATTCTCTAAGTCCACCCACATCTCTACAAATGATCCAATTTCTGTTCTAGATCAACCAGACTCTACCACTCACTCCAAGCAACCAAGAGTGTCTGTCTCTTCAAATCACGCAGATGTACTCTGCAGCCTATTACCAAGCTTACAAACATTTAGAGAGAGGTCCCAGAGTCTAACAGATCATCATGAACATCATACTGTCCAATGTTTGTTTGTTTGCAGAAAGGATGCAGAGCTTTGATCAATATAATTGAGTGGGCAGGCAGAGAAAGCGCTCTGCCATTAGTGCCTGGATGCCTAATGGAATGAAGCCAAGTGACACAGGCACAGAATAACAGAAGGCTCGTGAATCCAGGCAAACAGAGTAACAGGACTGTGTAATTATGAGGAATTATTTCCTTTTGTTCAGATTTTCTTTAATATTGTTGGTATACTTATTTTCCATGGCAATCATTTAATAAAAACTGGATATAGAATTTAGATCTTTCTTTTACTCACTTCTTTCTTCCCAGGTGGCTCAGTGGTAAAGAATCCACCTGCCAACGCAGGAGACATGGGTCTGATCTCTGGGTTGAGAGGATCTACTGGAGAAGGAAATGGCAGCTCACTCCAGTACTCCTGCCTGGAAAATCCCACGGACAGAGGAACCTGGTGGGCTAGAGTCCATGGGGTTGCAAAGAGTCGGACACAACTTAGTGACTGAGCACACACATATGGTGCTAGAATTTAGGCTTTTCCTTTATTAGCCTCTATTTTAAAAATAATCTTCTTGTTTAATTAAAAGAAAGTATACTAATCCTAAGTGAACAGCTTGAAGGATTCTTACCAAGTATACACACTCAAGTGACCACCACTTGAGTTAGGAGCTAGGATATCTCAGAATATCCCATAAGGGCATCTCAGAACCCCATCACACCTCCTCTCAGTCACTATCCAGCCCCTTCTCTGGTAACTGGTATTTTGATTTTTATCGCCATGTATTAATTTTTTAAACTTTTATGTTTTAAAATTCATTCATATTAATGCACTTGGTCTGTTATTTATTTCCATTGCTACACACTATTGCATTGTCCTGAGAAGTGAGATTTCCTGCCTCAACATGAACTTAACTAATGGGACTGATTGCTGAGACCACCCAGTGTCAATATAACAGGCAGTTCAGTTCAGTCGCTCAGTCGTGTCCAACTTTTTGCGACCCTATGAATCACAGCACGCCAGGCCTCCCTGTTCATCACCATCTCCCGGAGTTCACTCAGACTCAAGTCCATTGAGTCCGTGATGCCATCCAGCTATCTCATCCTCTGTCGTCCCCTTCTCCTCCTGTCCCCAATCCCTCCCAGCATCAGAGTCTTTTCCAATGAGTCAACTCTTCGCATGAGGTGGCCAAAGTACTGGAGTTTCAGCTTTAGCATCAGTCCTTCCAAAGAAATCCCAGGGTTGATCTCCTTCAGAATGGACTGGTTGGATCTCCTTGCAGTCCAAGGGAATCTCAAGAGTCTTCTCCAACACCACTAGTCTTTTCCAATGAGTCAACTCTTCGCATGAGGTGGCCAAAGTACTGGAGTTTCAGCTTTAGCATCAGTCCTTCCAAAGAAATCCCAGGGTTGATCTCCTTCAGAATGGACTGGTTGGATCTCCTTGCAGTCCAAGGGACTCTCAAGAGTCTTCTCCAACACCACAGTTCAAAAGCATCAATTCTTCGGCACTCAGCTTTCTTCACAGTCCAACTTTCACATCCATACATGACTACAGGAAAAACCATAGCCTTGACTAGACGGACCTTAGTCGGCAAAGTAATGTCTCTGCTTTTGAGTATACTATCCAGGTTGGTCATAACTTTTCTTCCAAGGAGTAAGCGTCTTCTAATTTCATGGCTGCAGTCACCATCTGCAGTGATTTTGGAGCCCCAAAAAATAAAGTCTGACACTGTTTCCACTGTTTCCCCATCTATTTCCCATGAAGTGATTGGACCGGACGCCATGATCTTTGTTTTCTGAATGTTGAGCTTTAAGCCAACTTTTTCGCTCTCTTTCTTCACTTTCATCAAGAGGCTTTTTAACAAGAAAGATACAATAGCAGATCAATAAATTACGTTACTATTTATATCAGGAAATTTTTTGCTAACCAATTAAGCTAACAGTTTTCCTGTCTAGATAAACAACTCACTTACCAAGACAATGGTTTTATTTCTAGAAAACTCACCTGCAGAATCTCACTTTGCTATGACCACTCCTAAAATATGGTATCATGAATTTGACCCAATCTTAACCAGTTCCCTACCTTGAAAAACCTGCTATTAATCTTGTGATCCCAGAATTCCAAATCCTAAAAACATTCTTCCCTAATTCCCTCATTGCAAAGACTCTGTAAGCTTTGCTTGATTAACAGTTTTTCCTGGCAGTCTTTGTGGGGAGGCTGAAAATATGAATATGTCACAGTTCATATACCCATTCTTATGCTGATGGACATTTGGGTATTTTTGGTTTGAGACTGTTATGAACATTAGTGTATTTTGATACACACATATACACACTTGGCATTAGAACTGCTGAGTTATCAGTGGGTGTATGTTCAATTTTACTACATTTAATAGTTTCCAAAGTTGATGCTTTTGAACTGTGGTGTTGGAAAAGACTCTTGAGAGTCCCTTGGACTGCAAGGGGATCCAACCAGTCCATTCTGAAGGAGATCAACCATGGGATTTCTTTGGAAGGACTGATGCTAAAGCTGTAACTCCAGTACTTTGGCCACCTCATGTGAAGAGTTGACTCATTGGAAAAGACTCTGATGCTGGGAGGGATTGGGGGCAGGAGGAGAAGGGGACGACTGAGGATGAGATGGCTGGATGGCATCACGGACTCGATGGACGTGAGTCTGAGTGAACTCCGAGAGATGGTGATGAACAGGGAGGGCTGGCGTGCTGCGATTCATGGGGTCACAGAGTCGGACACGACTGAGCAACTGAACTGAACTGAACTGAAAGCAATTGCACCAATTCATACTTCACCAGCAGTGTATGAGAGTTTCAGTGTTGCACACTCCCACCAATATCTTTTCAATTTCAGTCATTCTGGTGGGTGTGTAGTGGTACTCTTGGCAAAGCCTTCTCCTTTCTCTACAGTGCCTGACACAGGTCATTACATATGCTGGGTTTCCTTCTCAGCCTTTCCAATAGGCTAAAGACGCTAAACAGTCTCTGAGATTGCTATGAAGCTCTGACTCTGGGTGCCATAGTGTTAATTCTGTGTATACCCATATGCAGGCTGGGTGTAAAATTAACTGTGTGGAGAGTTGCAGCATAAAGAAGGCTGAGCGCCGAAAAACTGATGCTTTTGAGCTGTGGTACTGGAGAAGACTCTTGAGAGTCCCTTGGACCGCAAGGAGATCAAACCAGACAATCCTAAAGGAAATCAACCCTGAATATTCATAGGAAGGACGGATGCTGAAGCTGAAACTCTAATATTTTGGCCAGCTGATGTGAAGAGCAGACTCACTGGAAAAGACCCTGAAGCTGGGAAAGATTAAGGGCAAGAGGAGAAGGGGGCAACAAAAGATGAAGTGGTTGGATGGTACCACTGATTCCATGGACATGAGTTTGAGCAAATTCCAGGAGATCGTGAAGGACAGGGAAGCCTGGCGTGCTGGAGTCCATGGGGTCACAAAGAATCCAGCGTGACTGAGTGACTGAATAACAACAAGTTATACTACAGGGAGCAAAAGGCAAGCATACTTAGGCATCACAACTTAGAGCACAGAGCTGTTTTACGTCCGTGTTTACTTTACAAAACACCATCTGCTGAAATGTTTTGGCAACACATGGAGTGGCCAAGCCACGGGCTCTAAGCCCTGAACGGAATTTCAAGTGTGTGCCTCTCATTAAAATCACACACACACCAAAGTCTGAGGTAAATTTTAATCTGGATGTGGTTTTGTTTTGATTTTTTAAAGTTTAGTGTAGGCACTGGAGGAAGTATTTGACCCAATTATTTCACCTTCTATAGTTATATATGTACTAATATTTTTGCCCATAGATTGCATTGAAATAACCAGCAGCTCCTACTTTTAACCAATGGAGATCCCCTTTCATATGAGAATCTCAAATTGTTTCAACTATGACTCATTAGTCCTTTTTAACTGTAATTTTAACTTTTATCAAATGCCTGTTACAGATCAGACACTGTTATCCAATACCTGCACATTATTGCCAGATAATGGAGCTGAGTCCTGACCACATAACGAAGTTATAGTCAGTGAGTATTCCAGCGACCCTGGAGTGGGGGATACTTACTTGTGTATGTATCTATTTATATTTCATATTATTAATCTCCAGGGTACATTTACAGATTTCTATAGACTTTTCTATACACAGTGGGATTGTTGCCTATACTTGTGTCTCCCATTTAGAATCTAACTATCAAAGTAGTATTATTTATTGGCAGGATGGGGTGGCATGCAAGGATTAAATTAGGAGCCATTTGACACAAATTGGTGGAGAAGATATAAATCTGTAGTTTGTTCTCCAATATCTGCATTAACATTTACATATACACAAAGCCATTCATATTACTGTTTTTCTTAAAGAAAATTCAAATAATAAAGGGAGAGAAATGAAAACCTAGGTTTATTTGGCATACAGGGGTAATGTCTGTTACACTGTGTGTACTTTGAACATATCCAGGTGGATCTAAATGTTTTCTGATACTGCATGCTTGTTTTCTTAAGTAGAGGCTCTCGCCAAACATCAGACCTGGGAAGGGCACAAAACGCAGTCCCAGCCAAATCTGCACCACTGAAGGCTACCTGAGCTCTGAACCTGAGTGACTTAGATCGGGGAAAGACATGCAGCCTCGGGCCCGCCTCAGACGGTTCCCGGCAGAGCAACATAGAACCTGAGTGGTTGTGCACCCTAAGCAGTGGCAGGTCCAGCGGGGTTGAGACACTGTATGCACACTACAGTGTTATTTGCTTGCAGCATCCCTCCCTCCCCACAGTGCAACTGAACAAGTGAGCCTAAAAAAAAAAAAAAAAAAGTGTCCACCGAACCCGCCCTGTGTCAGGACAGAAGTCAGACACTGAAGAGACCAGCAAACAGAAGTTAAAAAAAAAAAAGAAGGAAGCGCCTTGGAACTGACCCCACACAGCCCACAACACNAAAAAAAAAAAAAAAAAGTGTCCACCGAACCCGCCCTGTGTCAGGACAGAAGTCAGACACTGAAGAGACCAGCAAACAGAAGTTAAAAAAAAAAAAAAGGGAAGTGCCTTGGGATTGACCCCACACAGTCCAAAACACCAGAGAAAGTTTCAGATATATCTTTACTATTTTTACAGTAATTCTTTTTTTTCTTTTCCTTTTTTTTGTTTATTTTTTGTTTTTTTTGATGTTGTGTGGTTGCATTTTCTTCTTTTCTTTTTCTTCTTTTTTTTTTTAACTTTTTAAAATTCTTAAGTCCTCTATTTCTCCTTTAGGTTTTTTTTCTATAAACCCTATTTTTATTTTTAAAGCAAATGCCATATATATCTTAGTGTGGTTGTTGTTTCTATTTATATTTCATATTATTAATCTCCAGGGTACATTTACAGATTTCTATAGACTTTTCTATACACAGTGGGATTGTTGCCTATACTTGTGTCTCCCATTTAGAATCTAACTATCAAAGTAGTATTATTTATTGGCAGGATGGGGTGGCATGCAAGGATTAAATTAGGAGCCATTTGACACAAATTGGTGGAGAAGATATAAATCTGTAGTTTGTTCTCCAATATCTGCATTAACATTTACATATACACAAAGCCATTCATATTACTGTTTTTCTTAAAGAAAATTCAAATAATAAAGGGAGAGAAATGAAAACCTAGGTTTATTTGGCATACAGGGGTAATGTCTGTTACACTGTGTGTACTTTGAACATATCCAGGTGGATCTAAATGTTTTCTGATACTGCATGCTTGTTTTCTTAAGTAGAGGCATGTAAAATAGGGCCTTCTAACCACAGACTTGACAACTAGAAAAATCAAGTAGAGGGACTTCCCTAGTGGTCCAGTGGCTAAGACTCCTGCCTCCTAATACAGGGGGCCTGGGTTTGATCCCTGGTCAGGGAACCAGATACAGCATGCCACAGCGAAGACTGAAGATCCCACCTGATGCAGCTAAGACCCAACACAGCCAATATATATTATAACGGAAACTCAACCAGAGCTAGAGGCATATGCATTGATTAACTTAGAGCCCACTCAAACCCAGAAAATTTTGAAAGCCTGGTGCCTGTGGAATATGTGACTTCCTTTTATTTAGGAAAAACAGTATCTTAAACAGGAAAGCAATATCTCCTGGCTATGGAAAATGCTTAGAAAATACCTGATGCTCTAAGTGCAAATATTGAAAATGTGAGTGCTTTCAGTGACCTGGGAGGGAGATGTGGTTTCTGAGCTGGGTCTCAGCTGATGACTGCCTGGTGTGGGGCAAGCCCATTGTGCCACTGGATCCAGAAAGGGCTGATTCAGGAGGAGTTACAATCAGGAAAGGGCTTCCCTGGTGGCTAAGATGGTAAAGAATCTGCCTGAAATGCAGAAGACCCAAGTTTGACTCCTGTGTTAGGAAGACCCCCTGAAGGAGGGCATGGCTATCCACTCCACTATTTTTGCCTGGAGAATCCCATGAATAGAGGAGCCTAGTGGGCTAGTCTGTGGGGTCACAAAGAGTCGGACATTACTGAGCAACTAACACTTACACAATCAGGAAATGATGCTCATATTTTCATTTGAAAATTGCTGAAAATTCACTTTAGATATAGAATGTGACCTTTCCAACTCCTCAGATATTCTGTATCCATGAGGCATTTTTCCTCAATCCTTTTCTACATCAGTCAGAAGTTGAATGAATCACCAATGCAACCAGAATAAGAGGCATCAGCTCAGGATACAGAGCCCTTTGGCTCATTCTTACCAGAAACTGAGACATAGGAAGCACTATACTGCTCTCAACAACCATTACTGAGAAATATCTAGGAAGGGGAGGGATAAATTAGGAGTATGGGATTAACATCTCTCTCTCTCTTTAGTTGCTAAGTCGTGTCCAACTCTTGCAACCACATAGATTGTTGCCTGCCAGGCTCCTCTGTCCATGGGATTCTCCAGGCAAGAACACTCGAGTGGGTTGCCATTTCCTTCTCCAGGGGATCTTCCTGACCCAGGAATCAAACCCAGGTCTCCTGCATTGCAGGCAGATTCTTTACCAACTGAGCTATGAATGAGAGTGAAAGTGAAGTCGCTCAGTTGTGTCCAACTCTTTGTGACCCCATGGACTGTAGCTTGCCAGGCTCCTCTGTCCATGGGATTTTCCAGGCAAGAGTACTGGAGTGGGTTGCCGTTTCCTTCTCCAGAGGCTCTTCCCGACCCAGGGATTGAACCCTGGGTCTCCCGCGTTATAGGCAGACGCTTTACCGCTGAGCCACCAGGGAAGCCCTAAATCTGTGAACACTATTACATAAAAGAGACAGGCAACAAGGACCTGCTGTATAGCACAGGGAGCTCTGCTCGATATTCTGTAACAACCTAAAAGGGAAGAGAATCTGAAAAAAATGTACGCATAACTGAATCATCGTGTTGTACACCTGAAACTACTGCAATATTGTAAATCAATTATGCTCCAATAAATAAATAAATGAGAAATATTTATTGTGTTCCTGGAGTCATTCTAAATGCTAAAAATCTTCCATGAGCTCCTGATATAACTGAGGATTGCATGTTAGAAAGAGACAAGTAGGGACTTCCCTGGTGGTCCAGTGGTTAAGACTGTGCCTCCACGGTGACGGGTTCAATCCCTGATTGAGGAACTAACAGCTTGCATCATAAGAATGAAATCTGAGGCAACTTTGTCTCAGAGTTCACCCATGTGTATATCCACATGTACCCCTTTTCCTCCTGAGAAAAAATATTTTCTCAGGAGGGGGAAAAAAAAAAAAGAATGAAATTAGAGCACTCCCTAACACCATACACAAAAATAAACTCAGAATGGGTTACAGACCTAAATGTAAGGCCGCATACTATAGAATTCTTAGAGGAAAACATAGGCAGAACACTCTCTGACACAAATTGCAGCAATATCTTTTTTGATCCACCTCTTAAAGTAATAAAAATAGGAAAAAAAAAAAAAGAACAAATGGCACCTAATTAAACCCAAAAGCTTTTGTCCAGCAAGGGAAACCATAAACAAAATGAAAAAAACAACCTATAGAATGGAAGAAAATAATTGCAAAGAGATGGACAAGGGATAACTCTCCCAAATATACAAACAGCTCATGCAGCTCAACAACAAACAAACAAAAATACAATTGAAAAATGGGCAGAAGATCTAAATAGACATTTCTCCAAAGAAGACATGCAGGTGGCCAACAAACACATGAAAAGATGCTCAACATCACTAATAATTAGAGCAATGCAAATCAAAACTACAGTGAAGTATCACCTCACACCAGGCAGAATGACCATCATCAAAACATCTACAAACAATAAAAGCTGGAGAGGGTGTGGAGGAAAAAGAATCCTCTTACACTGTTGGTAGGAACGTACATTGGTGCAGCCGCAATGGAGAACAGTATGGAGGTTCCTTAAAAAGCTGAAAATAACCTGTCTGGGAAAAGCATCTTGTGAACTTGTTTGGAAATGAGTGATTCTTGGAAGATGGCTGCTCTAAATCTATAGATCCTGCATTTCAGTTGCAACATTTCCAGCCTCCAGCATCCAGTCCCATCACTTCATGGAAATAGATGGGGAAACAGTGGAAACAGTGTCAGACTTTATTTTGGGGGGCTCCAAAATCACTGCAGATGGTGACTGCAGCCATGAAATTAAAAGACGCTTACTCCTTGGAAGGAAAGTTATGACCAACCTAGATAGCATATTGAAAAGCAGAGACATTACTTTGCCAACAAAGGTCTGTCTAGTCGAGGCTATGGTTTTTCCAGTGGTCATGTGTGGATGTGAGAGTTGGACTGTGAAGAAAGCTGAGCACCGAAGAATTGATGCTTTTGAACTGTGGTGTTGGAAAAGACTCTTGAGAGTCCTTTGGACTGCAAGGAGATCCAACCAGTCCATTCTGACGGAGATCAGCCCTGGGATTTCTTTGGAAGGAATGATGCTAAAGCTGAAACTCCAGTACTTTGGCCACCTCAAGAATTGACTCATTGGAAAAGACTCTGATGCTGGGAGGGATTGGGAGCAGGAGGAGAAGGGGATGACAGAGGATGAGATGGCTGGATGGCATCACCAACTCGATGGACGCTGAGTCTGAGTGAACTCCGGGAGTTGGTGATGGACAGGGAGGCCTGGCGTGCTGCAGTTCACGGGGTCTCAAAGAGTCGGACACGACTGAGTAACTGAACTGAACTAAACTGATATATAAATTTTTGAGCATTACTTTACTAGCGTGTGAGATGAATGCAATTGTGCAGTAGTTTGAGCATTCTTTGGCATTATCTTTCTTTGGGATTGGAATGAAAACTGACCTTTTCCAGTCCTGTGGCCACTGCTGAGTTTTCCAAATAATGTAGATAACTAATAAGGATCTACTGTATAGCACAAGGTACTCATTATTCTGTTATGATCTATATGGGAAAATAATCTAAAAAAGAGTGGATATATGTATATATAACTGATTCACTTTGCTGCACAGCAGAAAGTAACACAACACTAAATCAACTATATTCCAATAAACATTTTTTTTTTTAAAACGGGAGAAAAAAGAAAGAGACAGGTACTTTTTCATGTAAGTATCTTATGTTCACAGATTGTACTGGAGAGCAATTCTGAGATGTGAAGGCACATTCTCCCCATGTATGGTTTGGTGCCCAGGGCAAAACGTAGTTTTTTTGCTTTTCAAGTCTCTGCATATTTCTCTATTTCTGGTCCCATTTCTTAAATTTAGTTTTTACTTGGAGTATGATTGCTTTACAATGCTGTGTTGGTTTCTGCCGTACAAAAGCGTGAATCAGCTGGTCCCATTTTTCTTGACAGGAAATCTTACAACTGTAAAGTCAGTATTGCTTTCAGTGGACAAAGATAACAACAGCTACTATTTATTGAGGAGTTATTATTTTATTTAAGCACTATAAGAAAACCAAAGAAGGGAATGCCTTTCCTGTTTTGCAAACACAGAAACTGAGGCTCAGAGAATTCAAGCACCTTGAGTAAGTTCACAAAGTTTGAAAAACAGGTCTGGAATTCCAGTCTTTGTATATCTGAACTCAGGTCTATGGGATTTCTACCTGTGCAAAAAAAAAAAAATTCTTAATAGAGAATTGGCATAAATTCTGATAAGTAACTCCCTTGAACTTTGCCTCTCTAGGCTAAATAAACACCTTCAATCCATGTTTTTAAGATTTGTTTAGAGATACCCTCTCCACTCTGGTCACTGTCTTAGAGACCTACTTGAGTTCATCGAAGGTCTTACTGAGGCCAGAAAAAACCTCAGTGCTTCAGTTGTGTCTAAAATGAGCAGAAAGGACTCCTGACCTCCCTTGGAAGAGACACTATGCTGGGAAACAATCAAGGCTGAGTTCAGAGCACAGCACTCTGCAAGAGGGTTCCCGACACACAGGGGAGCTTAGACCTGCATCACCACCACCAGCTGGGATGTGAGCACTTAGACCTTGGTTGTCATACGGCTCTGCATTCAACACACATCTGTGCTCTCTCTTAACACAGTGATACCCAAGCAGGTCTTCCTGCAGCCCCGACCCCCGTGCAGTTCATCCAGGGGGACACACTGGGGACTCGACGGCTCTGGCTTATTCTGTTCTGGGCTCTGCTCCTGGTGACGTCATGCAGGGCCACATTTTCACACTGAAGAGAAAACAGAGAACAAGGCAAACAGCATTCGTTCCATTCTCTTTCCAGCTCTGGCTCTTCTCTTACCTCTCCCCACCCTTAAATTTCTAACTCTAAAATGTTCTTATTTTCCCTACAACATGCCACTCCTTTTTCAGTTCTTATTATGTGTGTTTCTCAACAACAACAAAAAAAGGAGGGTAGGAGAATTAAATCTCTTTGGCAAAAACATGAAAACATGAGCGTGATTAATAAAGTGTCAGGTTCAGCAGAGCAAACTCATATTTCTTCTATACAATCTCTCCCGATGGCCTCCTGCCCCAGCAATTTCTGCCTCTCCTAGCTTATGTTACATGACCCCTGAGGGCAGGGACCTTTGCCTAGAAAATTACACCTCTGCCACACTAGATCATCAAATGCTACCTTTGTTTGGGTTAGTGCTAACATTATCCAAAGGCTAGGATCTTCCAAATCATTAGTGCTGGAGCGTTCAGCAAGGCCACCCTGAAGGTTACCCTAACAACACACCACATCAGTCCAACCATTCCTGGCAGCAGGTGTCTTAGTACAACAGGTAATGTTTTAAGGCCAAGGGGGAAGGTTGATAAGTGCTCATTATAAACAAAGGAGTGGAAGCTAAAAGGAATGACCAAATCTGGAAACAAGCTTTGGGGTCTTGTCATGATAGTAACCATGGACGGAAGAGCCTGGTGGTCGCAAACAGTCGCACACGACTGAAGCGGCTGAGCACACACAAACCTCTGGGTCACTACTGTGGGATCCTGGGATCTCTCTGTAAAAACAAAGCCAAATCAAACAAGATTTGTTTCATTAGGTATGGAAAAGGTTTATCCAGTAATACAATTCATAGTGTAAATCAATGCTTTTTCAAAGTAAACTGCACTTCTAATTTTGGATTAAATATGTGAACGTATGGAATAATTTTACAGGTCATGCATGTTAAGAGCAGTTAAGAGAGAACTGAAATCCACATGGTCTGTAGAAGTGGCTATCACAGTGTGGAAGTCTAGGACTTGAGTTTCCTGCTTAGCTCTTCTCTGCATTTTATACCCTGGCTCTGGGACCTGCGGCAAGCTGCTCGCTGTGGTTCTGTTTTTCTCATCTCTAAAATGACGGCATTCAATTTCATGACATCTAATATAATTTCTAACTGTGAAAATTCTGTTTCTAAACTATTCTTATTCCAAGAGAGTGGGATTTCATTTTCACTTCTGCACATCTTTAATTTTAGCTGAACTCATGCCTCGAAATGGCTCCATAAAAAGATAAAGTACTTTCTCTCTCTATTTATATACATAGAAAATGTCTATTATCAATGCTCCCTGGGTTTAGAAAAGTGATTTTTACTATGCCTTTTAACTTTCTGGATTTCTAAGATTAGAACCCATTATGTGAAGTTAAAATAAGCTCATTAAAGATAGATTGACTTATTCTTTTGCCTAGTTTTTTTTCCCTGTCAATGTCTTCTGATGAATAACCTTGGGAAATCATCTAAAGAGATGAAACACCCTCTCCTATTGTCCCAGCTTTTCTGTAGATGATGACAAGGTTTTTTTTTTAAAAAAGGCATGTTCAATAAACTGTGTACGTGAACAGCTTTGAATTCGTTTTTCAGTTTCAATTCTCTTTTAATGTTTACTGTAAACAGCAGAGACACAAGAATTCTCATCAAAGTTATGAGCCAAAACAAATGATCAGGTTACACCTGTTCAGCTTACACTACCTTGGAAACCACTAGACTCCATTTTCTTCAGCTTAAAACACCATTCCCTCTCAGGGAAATAATATAATCAACTCATGGTTTTTAAATTGAATGAGCAACGGACCGGATTTCTTCTTAATCTTCACATCTGTGTCAAGAGGTAAGTTAAGCTTATTTCTCCTATGGGAAGATTTATTTAAGGGGAAGGTAAGCTACTTATTGTAATTGAGTAGTCATTCCCTCTTTCCCTTTAGGAAGGAATCCTAATTACTGTGTTACAAACCTAGACAAACTGCTTTGCAGTTTTGTGTTGCATCACAGGTGCCCTTTCTGGATGAGTTGCTTCTTAGTAAAGTTGCCCATTTGGAATGTGGAGGTGACAAGGGTTTTGGGAAGCTTTGGCCAGGGCAGAAGCCTGGCCGGAAAATGGGACATTGGCTGATGTTAAGTGGGTTAATGGGGGCACAGAGGCACAGCCCAGGACCTTTCAGTGGCCTTTTCTATGTGGCCTGAGGACAACTTTGCACTGCTCCTATGAGCGGATCCTCTGAAAGTGTCAACACTTTTATTCATATAGGAAGGTGAAATAGCAGACAAGTGCTGTGTATGGACATGTGTCAGCCTGGGTGGGTTCAGCTCGCCTCAGTGCTGCTTGCGGACCCTCACTATTGACACGTTTTTAGTATACTGTGATTGATAGGAACAAAAAATAAAATTAGGTGTAAAATAATTTTACACCTACAGGCTAATTTTTAGACTTACAACTTTAAAATATATATATTTATATGGCTGCACCAGGTCTTAGTTCCTTGACCATGTATTGAACCCAGGCCTGCTGCACTGGGAGCACAGAACCTTAGCCACTGGACCACTAGGGAAGTCCCTGGACTTATGAGTTTCATGAGGCTATATTTACCAAAGGAAAATCAAACATCACAAAACCAATACAGTAAATTAAATTAAAGTAAATTAAAGTTTAGTGGACAAAGACATCATCTTGCCTGAAATGAAATTGCTACTCATTGAGAGAATGAGATTCTGACTGCAGAGTCCTTGCAATGAGCCTGCTTAATGGCAGGTCAGTCCTGGCTGCTTCTCCCACCACTGGTCCCCGTTCCAGCGACCAGCACCTTGGTTCCCGCCGCCCTCCCCGCGGCTTCCTGTGGTCTTCCATTGAGCACAACCCATCCTGCGCTGTTGCTCACAGGCCTAGATGATTAAAGCTCTGCAACTTTGTTCCAAGATGCATTAAAACACACTTTAAATATCGAGGTCAACAAACATTTGCTGCAAAAGGCCTGAGAATATTTTAGGCTTTGAGAGCTGTTATATCTCGGTTGCAATTACTCAAATGTGCTGTTTTGGCATGAAAGCGTCCAACAACAATAGTAAATGAATAGGCATGACTGTCTCCCAAAACTTTATTTACAAAACAGGTGATGTACTGGATTTGGCCAGAAGGCTTTGTAGTCTGCCAAACACTGGTAAACATGAGTGCTGAAATCCTGGGGCAGCCTGTGTTATGAGCTGGTTGTCCAGCGTTGATTCTGTTTGTTTAAAGATCCTAGACCAAAAGCACACACATTCATACACTTTTTACACACCCTCGTGAATCTAACAATAGGCCTTCAGGGGCCACAGATCTTGAGCTGAGAAAATCTCTGGGGGATTTTTCCAAGCAGGCATCTCTAAAAATGAAAATGTTTTATATTCAAACAAGAGGTTAGAGAGTTCACATGTGCCAGGTCCTATGGGCCTCAGAGGTGAAAAAGAGGCCCTTGAGAGGAAGCTTCTCTTTAGGGGTTAAATGATTTTGTGCAAAGTAGGACAGAAACCAGCTGCAGATCTAATTTCTGCTGCTGGATTTCCACCCGATTGTTGGGAGTTGTAGACAAGCCTCTTCCCTCTCTGTGTTTCAGTTTCTGTATCACTGCACTGAGGGTCCTACTGTACACTGCCAACTACAGAGGATGGGGCGGGGGACAGACGAGATGCTGTGAGATGTTTTGGAAATAGTCAAGCCCTATCCAAGGGTAATGTCCAAGGTGTTATTATTGAGAAGGGAAAGCAGCTGGGCATGGAGGCTGATGATGTTGTCCTTGGTAATGACAGAGCAGGTCCCTGGCTTCCAGCAGTGCCAGGGTTTCTTGAACAGTGCCATCTGGAGCCCTGAGAGGGCACTTGGCTTGCTGATGCCTGAACCACACAAGAAGCCTCCTGTGTGGGACGTTGCTGGCATGGCAAAGGTTCATCCTGCAATACGAGAAGGACGGGAAGGCTGGTACTCAGGCCAAATGTTCAGAAGTTCAGGTGCATAGTTAGTTCACCCCAAGTGGAGTCATCTTTAAGGGACTCATCCACATTAACCAAACCCTGGGAAGCCTGATTTATAAAGTGCCTCTCCAGGGACTGGAACTCTTGTATCCAGTCTCAGGAAAACTTCTTTGGATAGCTTAAGGAGTCTTGGCAAGGACATGATTACTCAGGAGGTCACTTGGAGTAATGAGATGCAAATGATTGTGATGGACATTTACTCCAGGATGTAGAGATGCCAGATGCATTAGCCCTTCTTGCTCTGCCAGGTGGTTAACGGGACTCATGCTTTGAACCTAAGACTTTCACATGTCCTCAGTAGCTCTGACAGCAGCTCGGCATGCTTGCAGTGGGGGTTGGCTCAGAAAATCCAGTATCCTCGGTTGCAGGAGAGTAGTGTCCACACATTTCAGTGTTCTGTGTAGACAGCCATGTAGACAGACACTGAGCAGGTAGGTGTATGTCATTTTAGGTAATTTCTGTTCACCCATCTTTCACACAGAGCTCTACTCCCTTGTGAAATCTTTGCTGCTGTATCATGATGTCAGTCACAGGACCACGCGATCGTCTTCCGTTTCTTCCTTTACTTCCCACGTTACTCAGATACCCTCTGGTTGCTATGAAATTTCCCGTCTGCCTCCAATGTGGGAGACCCGGGTTCGATCCCTGGGTCGGGAAGATCCCCTGGAGAAGGAAATGGCAATCCACTCCAGTATTCTTGCCTGGAGAATCCCATGGACGGAGAAGCCTACTAGGTTACAGTCCACGGGGTCGCAAAGAGTCGGACACGACTGAGCGACTTCACCTTCACCTTCCCTTGATGTTTGAAGTCCTGCATACTCCTACTCCTGGTTATCTACCAACATTCTAGTACTTTCCACCTTATCCCAGGAATACAGGACAGATGATCTCTTTGGTGTGGGTTTCTTCTGTAAAGAGCTAATCCTTTTCCACAATGTTTTTACTCATTTCACACTCAAAGGAGGTTCAGTTCAGTTCAGTTGCTCAGTCGTGTCTGACTCTTTGAGACCCCATGAATCACAGCATGCCAGGCCTCCCTGTCCATCACCAACTCCCAGAGTTCACCCAAACCCATATCCATTGAGTCAGTGATGCCATCCAGCCATTTCATCCTCGGTCGTCCCCTTCTCCTCCTGCTCCCAATCCCTCCCAGCATCAGAGTCTTTTCCAATGAGTCAACTCTTCGCTTGAGGTGGCCAAAGTACTGGAATTTAGCATCATTCCTTCCAAAGAAATCCCAGGGCTGATCTCCTGAAGAATGGACTGGTTGGATCTCCTTGCAGTCCAAGGGACTCAAGAGTCTTCTCCAGTACCACAGTTCAAAAGCATCAATTCTTTGGTGCTCAGCCTTCTTCATAGTCCAACTCTCACATCCATACATGACTACTGGAAAAACCATAGCCTTGATTAGACAGACCTTAGTTGGCAAAGTAATGGTATTTGTCTCCAAATTCTGAGTTACTTTATTCTGGCTTTTTAAAAATTTATCCATGACACCTTTATTCAGGGTGTCATGTTTTATGGAGGATTCTGATTCCATCAATTTTTCTTTTTTTTAAATCTCTTCTCATTTTCTTATTTTTTAAAAAAGACAGATTTAGGATTTTGTAAGAAATTACTTTTTTTAATCAGTCAAGTACTACAGTAATGGAATAAATAAATAAGATTTTTAAAAATTCAATGTTTATAGACATATTCATTAAAAATGACTAAATTAGAAGACATTGAATAATGCTGATACACATCAGGAAGGGATTAGGCAAGTAAAGGCACATCATTTCATCACAAGAAATAAAGACCATAGTCTGAAGTTAATGACCCACTAAAGCTCTAGGTCTTATGGTAGTTTTCCTAACTCCAGAGGGTTGTTATGGTGGAAGCTTCTTTATGGTACTTAGCTGAAACAGATAGCAACTGGAAAATTTTACTCAGTGACCTCAATGTATTGTTAAAAATAGAAAGCACTCTTTCAATAAGTCCAGTGTGTGAGGAGGGAAGGAACAAAAGTCTAAAATGGTATGGTGATACTGGAAATCCTATTGACATATTAAAAAAAAAAAGTAAAAACAAGGTTAATCCTTTTGTCTGGATGAATCAGTTCATAGAACCTTAGAGTAGCTGGTGGAGGATTTTGAGTCTTATGGTTTCAGCAACCCACTCCAGTATTCTTGCCTGGAGAATCCCATGGACAGAGGAGCCTGGGGGGCTACAGTCCATAGGGTCACAAAGAGTTTGACACAACTGAAATGACTTAACACAAATGTACACACAATTTTAGCTCTTATATTTAGGCCTTCAATCCATTTTGAGTTAATTTTTTTAATGGTGTGAGGAAGTGATCCAACTTTAATCTTTCACATGTGGAAATCTGATTGTTCTCTCACCTTCTTCCCACTCTCACTTTTAATTGAGATCAAATGTTTGGGGGAAATTTCTAATTTTCAAAATTATTCCTTATATTAGAATACTGAACATTTTACTTTTAAAAAATATTGGAGTTTTCCAAACTAAATTCCTGTGCAGTAAACTGCTGCTTCTTAAGGGAAAGGAGAAAGTTACGGATAATTTGTACATTGTTAAAAATAGAAAGCACTCTTTCAATAAGTCCAGTGTGTGAGGAGGGAAGGAACAAAAATCATAAGTGGAAACTCTTCAAAAATTGGGAGCAATACTTAGTGATTTAAGAAAAAGGATAAATTAAAGACCCTTTTTAAAATTAAGGAGGTGATCTACGTTATTAAGAGATTAAAATGTTGAGCTGATGACTTCACAGCTTTCAAATGCTCAAAAGGGCTATTGGGAGATTCCTATTATCCACAATTATAGGAACAGAGCAAGAGGGGGAAAAATGCATTTACCTTGCACTTTGACATCAATAAAATGGCAAAACTAAAAATTATAATGATAATGCTTACTGAGTACCTAACGTGTGTCAGTCTCTGTTTTCAGCCCCATCAGGGAAGTACTGTCAGCATCAGAGATGAACTTGGACTTAAACCCAAGGGGTCCAACACGGTGCCCAGGCTCTTACCCACAGTGCAAAAGCACTCCCGTTTAAAGTGGATGTTAGAACACCCCTCCCTCCTGAAAAAACTTGCCTTTCTACCAGCAGAGAGATTCAAAATAGGATGGACATTAGTCAAATGAAACTCATAATCCTGGCACTTTTGATGGCATCAATCTTCTGATCCTATTTAAATACTGGTCACTTTCTTATTACATTTTGGAAAAACAGGAAGATAATCTCTTAACCTTTATCCCTTCTCCAAAATGTCCAACAGGCTACTTTTAAATGTTTTGCAACATTACATAAACATTCTCCTGAGTAACATGGACAAATGCCCAGTGACACATGTCATAGGAAACATAATATCCCCCTTTCCCCTTTTTAATCTCTGAGGCTTTGTTTTAATAATTCATGGAGATGTTAACCTTTCAGGTGGATTTGAGAACCCTTTTTATTTAATGCAGTTTTGTTTGTGTTCTGAAGCCAAGGACATTGAAGTATTTGATTCCCTACTGAACAGGGTACTGTGCACCTGTGCCTTTGTTTTTCTGAGAACACCTCTTCGCTTTCATGCATCTCCTCTGGGCTCTAGCACAAGGACTTGTTCCACCTTGCTCCCTCTGGAAGAGGCCGTGTCATGTGCTCTGACAGGAATGTTGCTGCCACAACGTCCCCATTTTCTTAACCCCCTGGTTTCCCTTACATCATCATTTCCATGATACTCCTTTAGCTGAGTCTACAGAGGAAGCAAGAAGTAATTATCTTTGTAATTGGAGATAGAACCTACAGTGGCAAGACTTTCACCTGAGAAATAACACAGTATCTTAGTAACAGACCTGGAGCTCCAGTCCATATATTTTGATTGTGGTAGACAGTTAAGACCAATGGTTTTTTGGTGTGGTGTTTTTTTTCTTTTTTTTTTTGGTGCACCGTGTGACATCCAGGATCTTAGTTCTTCAGCCAGGGATTGAGCCCATGCCCTTGACAGTGGAAGCACTGAGTCTTAACCACTGGACTGCCAGGGAAGTCCCAAGAGTAGTGGCTTTCAACTGGAGAGACTCTTCTGTCCCTAGCGTACATTTGGAAATGTCTGCAGACATTTTTGGTCATCGCAAATGGGGTGGGAGGTGATGCTACTGATATATAGCTGGTAGAGGCCAAGGAGGCTGCTAAACAGTCTACATACACAGGACGGCTGCTGGAACAAAGAATTACCCTGCCCCCAGTGGCAGCTGTGACCGTGTTGAGGAACTCCGTCTCAGAGTGATGGAAACTGGATTTGAACCCTGGTCTGCCTCTTATTTTGTGAGCTTGGCAGATGAGTTTATTTTTCAGAGTCTGCTTTCTCATCTGAAAAAACACTACCACCACCACCACAGACAAACAAAACCCCGCCCTTCCAGGGTGACTGAGAGACCAACTCAAAAGACTGCTAAACAGAGAGTGCTGAGCACACTTGGGCCCAACACACAAATCAGGGCCCAGACCACAGAGTTCACTTCTAAAACAAAACGGAAGCAGAGAGAGCAAGGCCATGTCACTGAGATGACAGCTTCCCATCGGCTTTTCAGGGAAGAGAGCAGAAGAGGTGGAGAGGGGAGCAAGAGAATTGAGCAGCACAGACAGCGTACTAGGAGGGGAGGGACGCGTTAGGAGTTGGGGATTAACAGATAGCTTCAGTCGTGTCCGACTCCGTGCAACCCCAGAGATGGCAGCCCACCAGTCTCCCCCGTCCCTAGGATTCTCCAGGCAAGAACACTGGACTGGGTTGCCATTTCCTTCTCCAACATATACACATAGCTATACGTAAAACAGCTGAATAACGAGCATTGACTGCATAGCACAGGGAACTCTACTCAGTATCTTGTAATAACATATAATGGAAAATAACCTGAAAAAAACACATAACTGAATCACTTTGCCATATACCTGAAACCAAGGGAATGTTTTAAATCTACTATGTGTGCTGTGCTTAGTCACTCAGTTGAGTCTTTGTGACCCCATGGACTGTAGCCCACCAGGTGCCTCTGTTCATGGGGATTCTCCAGGCAAGAATACTGGAATGGATCGCCATGCCCCCTCCAGGGAATCTTCCCAACCCAGGGATCGAACCCAGGTCTCCTGCATTGCAGGCAGATTCTTTACTGTCTGAGCCACNGTGTGCTGTGCTTAGTCACTCAGTTGAGTCTTTGTGACCCCATGGACTGTAGCCCACCAGGTGCCTCTGTTCATGGGGATTCTCCAGGCAAGAATACTGGAATGGATCGCCATGCCCCCTCCAGGGAATCTTCCCAACCCAGGGATCGAACCCAGGTCTCCTGCATTGCAGGCAGATTCTTTACTGTCTGAGCCACCAGGGAAGCTCAAATCTACTGTACTTCAATTAAAAAAAAAAAAAGATCATTATAAAAAGAGAAAGAGAAGATGGCATGTGAAGGTTATCTGAAGGTACCCAGGTCACCTAGCAGGTCACATCTAATTCTTTCCAGCTCAGCCACAGAGTCCAACCACCCTGAGGGAGAAGCTATAAATTAGAAGGATTTGTTTGGAGATGGGTAGTCTGGGTGACCAAACAAATTCCACATCAAACTGGGCTAGGATCATTTATGTCCTGTAGACCAGCTATGTCATCTCCTTGTATGACAGCAGGCATATCCTGTGGGATTCTTAGAGAGCCCTCATATCCAGGGTTGTAATAATGTAAAATGTTAATTCCATAACCGACAGGTAAGGTAGCAGAAATGATCAATGGAATAGAGATAAATGAATCATGAGGGAATTGTTTTCTTTTGCAGAATCTTGCCTTCTTTGGAACCTCAGCCATGAGTTGGATGTTCCTCAGAGACCTCTTGAGTGGAGTAAATAAATACTCCACTGGGATTGGGCGGATCTGGCTGGCTGTCGTGTTCATCTTCCGTTTGCTGGTCTACATGGTGGCGGCTGAACACGTGTGGAAGGAAGAGCAGAAAGAGTTTGCGTGCAACGTCAGACAGCCCGGTTGTGAAAATGTGTGTTTTGACTACTTCTTCCCCATCTCCCAGGTCAGACTTTGGGCCTTACAACTAATCATGGTCTCCACGCCTTCACTGCTGGTGGTTCTACATGTAGCGTATCGCGAAGGTAGAGAGAAAAGGCACAGGAAGAAACTCTATGTCAGCCCAGGCACCATGGGTGGGGGCCTGTGGTACACTTACCTTATCAGCCTCGTGGTTAAAACCGGTTTTGAAATTGGCTTCCTAGTTTTATTTTACAAGCTATATGATGGCTTTCGTGTTCCCTACCTCTTGAAGTGTGATCTGAAGCCCTGCCCCAATACTGTGGACTGCTTTGTCTCCAGACCCACGGAGAAAACGATTTTCATCCTCTTCCTCATCGTGACTTCATGCCTGTGCATTGTGTTGAATGTCACTGAACTGAGCTTTTTGGTCCTCAAGTGTTTTATTAAGTGCTGCCTCCAAAAATACTCTAAAAGACTCAAGTCCTCCATGTGTGAATGCCACAACCTCAGGTATGTTACACGTGCTGAGATAGGGGCCCCTCCCCTGCTCCAGAAGCACTCTTCAGACTTGGCCACAAGCATAGCCCAGGGAGGTGAAACAAAGTTACTCTGTGGCACACAAGAGGCTTAAACAAAGCAAAACCTGAGTCTCCCTTAAGCAAGACCTAAGCTTCCTTGGAAAGCAAAGCATGTCAACTTGGGAGGAATTCTTAAAAATTTTCACGCTCAGTTGTATATACTAGATAGAGGTCTCATTGTTTGGTTGTACGGTTCATGAGGCTACATGAGTTGTGTCTGAATCAGTTCAGTTCAGTTCAGTCACTCAGTCGTGTCCGACTCTTTGCGATAGTTAACTGCAAATTAGTTCGAAGNGCATGTCAACTTGGGAGGAATTCTTAAAAATTTTCACGCTCAGTTGTATATACTAGATAGAGGTCTCATTGTTTGGTTGTACGGTTCATGAGGCTACATGAGTTGTGTCTGAATCAGTTCAGTTCAGTTCAGTCACTCAGTCGTGTCCGACTCTTTGCGATAGTTAACTGCAAATTAGTTCGAAGAAATCCAACAACTTTCTTCTAAGCACTTAGATCTATCAACTGGAAAACATAAAAAGTGACACTTCTGACAAATGTGACAGCCTCCAAGCAACCATGGAGGCGCTAGTGATCTTTCTCAAGTTGCAGCCAAGGCTCCCCTCACTCAGCCCTGCTCAGTCTCTGCGGAGAAAGACCATGATGAGGGTGGAGTAGCAGCTGAGCCAGGGGCACACAGGAGCACATTCGGTGAGAAGGTTCAGTCTAGGACACTTTGCAGTATAGGTGTCTCTGGATAGAAGTGGACTAAGGGAAAGGGAAGAAAGCCATCATTTATTGGTCTCCAACTTCCCAGGTGGCTCTGACGATAAAGAATCCGCCTGCCAACACAGGAGACCTGGGTTTGATCCCTGGGTGGGGGAGACCCCCTGGAGAAGGAAATGGCAACCCATTCCAGTATTCTTGCCTGGAGAATCCCATGGACAGAGGANCAACTTCCCAGGTGGCTCTGACGATAAAGAATCCGCCTGCCAACACAGGAGACCTGGGTTTGATCCCTGGGTGGGGGAGACCCCCTGGAGAAGGAAATGGCAACCCATTCCAGTATTCTTGCCTGGAGAATCCCATGGACAGAGGAGCCTGGTAGGCTACCGTCCATAGGGTTGCAAAGAGTTGGCAATGACTGAGCATGCATGCAAGGCAACTTAAATACAAATATTCCTGGGGGATAGTCCACTTGAGCCTGAACTAGCAGACATCTGCAAGGGGCACTGTAGTCATGAAGAGAGGTAGGTCCCACATGGATGGGGAGCAGAACGCAGAAAAAAATACACCCACCTGATAATTTCTGAACACTTATCTTAAATCATAGAACACTCAACGATTTTGTAAATTTCCATATTGTTGGATCTTTCTACAAGCAGGAATTCACAAGGGTCATGGTTTGCCTACAGTTTGCTGGTACATCTCCCTCTAGGATAGATAGTAATAGTGTACTATGCTGTTACATTAGTGTAAAAAAATGTTAAAAAAAAAAAGATGTTTATTATTACTTGAAGACTATTGCTTTTACTTTCCTACTTTTTTTGGATTTAATATGCTAACACATGTGCATTTCTCCAGAATAAAAATGAAGTGACTTTGTGGTGTTACTTGGCTGTCATTGATATCATTGCTTGGCCGCACTGGGCATGAATATTCTGTGAAATAAAACTTGTTCTGACAATTTTAGAATAGGATTTGCAACCCTGCCTGGTAAAGATAGCTCAGAAATCTTTCTTCTCCGCTGGGATTTTTTTAAACGAAAAGTCAGTGCATAAAAATGTAATTTTAACAAAAACTGATTATGTCATGTCTTCCATGGCCTTTCCTCCTTTAACCTAAAATGTCTTGTTACAATTCATGTGTTAACAAAAGTTGTGTCATTATGTAGCCCACCATGCCACCAACAACAGTTGCAATCTGTCTTAAAGACTTGTCTTGGAGAGCAGAGAGGATGTGAACTTTGTGGTCCCCCTTCCTCCAGTTTATTCCACAGGTCACTGCTGGACTCAGGCACTTATATCCAGTTTACTTCACCTTGTGATATGAAAATAGGTAGCCATCACAAATGCAGGTAACCACTGAAAGCCTTTATACATATATATATTCCTTTAGGATATATAAGATATATATATATACATTTGCAGTTAACAGAGGTTTAAGGTTTTGGAGGCCCTGATCATGGCATGGAATCTAGAAAATAGGGTTCTGTGGACTGAGAGGGAGGTCAGGGAATTTTTCAGTCTGAGGATGAATTTGCTGTCAAAATGTCTGTGGGGACCTCAGCCTCTTCACCTATGACAACAAGCTCTGCTCAAGCTAAGGACTGAAAACATATGTACATTTGTGCTTTTCCATTTTGCATACGGAGAAGAGTTAAAGTTAATGGAAGCAAAGGCCATGCATGAAGTTGTTTAGATAGAAAGGGGGATAATTTTTTTTTCTTTAAAGCTTAATTTACAAAATGAGTTTCCTGTACAAACATTCTGGAAGCTGTCTGGGTGTCAGGGAAGACTCAAAGCATTTGAGAAAAATCGGCAGTTAAATTTTGTCTTCTTTATTCTTTCTCTTATGGATACTTTGATATTTATTGAGCAACAATTAATAGAAGCAAGACACTGTGTTGTGCATCTTTAGAGATACATAATTCCCATCTCAAGAAAATTTCTGCTTCTGTTAAGGAGGGTGGAGGCGAAAGTGCCATGGAGTTATTTCACACCTGTGTCCTGTATTTATTAATATACCACCTCACTCAACCCCCTGCATGCTTCTGGTGCCCAGGAAGCAGAGAGAGAAGAAAGTGAGATCCCAAAATGCAGTTGCCCTTTTCAGATACTCATCTAGTAAAAGCAGAGTTAAAAATCACCAGAGGTCTCCCTTAAACCACCTGCTCACCACACCAGGCGTCCAGATCAGTAAACAGATTTAATTCAAGCCATTCCCTGGTGGCTCAGATGGTAAAGGATCTGCCTATGATGCAGGAGATGTGGGTTCAATCCCTGAATTGCTAAGATCCTCTGGAGAAGGGACAACCCACTCCATTATTCTTGTCCGGGATAATTCCATGGACAGAGGAGCCTGGCAGGATACAATCCATGGGGTCCGAAAGAGTTGGATGCAACTGAGCAACTAACACTTTTCACTTTCATTCTTGATTTGCAACGATTTTGTCTTTCTTGTACTTTTCCGCAAAAAGCTTTCTGGTTACAGATTTTTGCCCCTGGCCACAGGGTTTCTTCTAATTGGAGCTGGAGGGAAAAAAAATTATTTTTTCAAGTTCTTGGATGAAAGAATGCCTAGGCATGCAAGTGGTTATGGTTCCCGTCTTCCCAAGGAAATTAAGCCAGCTTTCTTCAGACAGACTGCAGAGACTAGAGAGGAGGTGGGGGAAAGGCAAAGACCTGAGGATGTTTGATTCTTCAATCCTGCTGTCCCTAACACTGGTTCCACTCTACCCTTTCTACAGTTTACTTACATGGAAGGTAAGTCCCCATTTTTGTTTAAATTGGTTTAAATTAAGTTTCTGGATCTTGCAACTAAGAGAGTCCTAATAAAATTCATGTTCTTCAAAAATTTCTTCCCTGTACGCTAGAAAAAAGAGGTATGATTCGTATCAGCCTTTCCTTTTCAGGCTTCAAGCATTGTAAATTTGACACATGTGTATGTATAGAATTTTTGTGTCAATAGGAAGAAAGAATGGGAAGGATGTCAACACTGGTTACAATAAGAGGAGAGATGAACTTTTTCTTTATAAATCTTTTTGTTTTGCATGTATTTTTGCTTTTTAAGTTTTTAATAAACAAAGCAATTGAAAACCCCAAAGAGCCCCATCTCAAAATATTTCCAGCTCATATCTCATCACATGTATGTAACACTTTCCATAAACATTGATTGAATTCATCCCTAGTTTACATTTTATTTGTCTATTTAGTATGACAGCATAAACGAGAGGCCATTTCACAGCTCTGAAAATCTGGTGAAGAAAGCAAGCAGAGGTGGAGCCTGTGGAGACAAAAAGCATCAGCTTTCAATTGAATTTTAATGACAAAAGCCCAAGGGAGGTGTTCTGGAAGAGACCTGCCATCAGCTCTTTCTTCAGTATAAATTTGGGTCTTCTCTCCAAAGCAAATCTTCCTTCAGCTATAAAAAGCATTGGTGATTGTGGTGAGTTCTGAGAATTTTCCATAGAGCTATCCTGCCTGCCAAGCTCCTCTGTCCATGGAATTCTCCAAGCAAGAATACTGGTGTGGGTAGCCATTGCCTTCTCCAGGGGATCTTCTCGACCCAGGGATCTAACCCAGGTCTCCTGCATTGCAGGCAGATTCTTTACCTTCTGAGCCACCAGGGAAGTCCTCCTTGTGCCAGAAGGTCTAGTAAACAACTTTCTGACTCTGAGAAGACAAAGATGAGCTTTCAAAATTCTACAATGTACCCACATATTGTGTCTGAAAGCAAAGGGAAATGAGTGTGTAAGTCAACAGTCCCTCTACTTACAGGTGAAGTATTTGATCCTTCCCCAGCTATGGAGATCTAATGTTCTATTAAAAGGAAAACGAAAACATGTTCAGATCAAAGTAATATATGTAATTTCTGTTAACTTATTTTTATCTTAAAATTTTTTCAGACATTAATGCCTATCAGAGTAGAGACTGATAGGACGACTATGGTATAGAATTGAGGCAGACTCTACTGTCTGTGCAGAATAACAGGAAGTTGAAGAAGTGGACTGCAGGGTCTGGACCCTTAGGAAAAGATCAGTGTTAAAACTGCAGTAGAGTGAGGCAGAGGAGACAAATTTTAAATTAATTTTTAGTGATAAGCAACACAATTTCCACATACTTACTATAAAAATGTCATTAACTAAATTGATGATCATCAATCTCGTTACTAAAATAAGTATGAATCATTAGGTTAGCCAAGTGACTTCAATTACAAAGTATTTATCTCAAAGGAGAGTTAAGTACAGTAACTTGAGACTTGACTTTCTGTAGATTAGCGAACCTGATAAGCCAATCTTCCTAGAGAAGATTGCTCCTAATCACATTAATTTGATGATGACATTAAAACTGACTGTGACCAAGGCTGAGAATCTTATCTTATTCATCTCTTCACATCTTTGTATTGTCACAGCTTTTTAGGTCCATAGTACTGAGAAGCACAGTGTTTCTGGGGAAAAAAAATATATTCCTCTTGCCTCTTCTTTTATCTATTTATTCCTCTCCACTTAAAAGAATTCTGATTTTGCTGGGGATGCCAATGACCCCTGCTTAAAAAAGGAAAAGCACATCTCCAAGTCTCCTTTGCATGCAGAGTTAGCAGGGTGAGAACTTTGTCAAAATAAGATATTGTGACTGATGCCTTGGGGAAGAGTTAAAAAGTGGGGCTGAACTACCTTGCATGTTTTTTGTTCCCCATCCTCTTTCTGCCTGAGACATCATAGTTGGAGCTGCTTATAAGAAATGCAAAAAAGCAAAATGGGTGTCTGGGGAGGCCTTACAAATACTGTGAAAAGAAGAGAGGCAAAAAGCAAAGGAGAAAAAGAAAGATATAAGCATCTGAATGCAGAGTTCTTGCATAATTGCTTTACAATGTGCTATTTTCTAGAGTACAAAAAAGTGAGTATGTGTGGTGGTGGTTTAGTTGTTAAGTTGTGTCCAGCTCCTGTAACTCCATGGACTGCAGCTCACCAGCTTCCTCTGTCCATGGGAATCTCCCAGGCAAGATACTGGAGTGGGTTGCCATTTCCTTCTATAAGCTATGTGTATACATGTCAATAATATTCTTATAACTTCTTTTGTACATTTTCCAGATCAAGTTAGTGAAATTAAGATCAAATTATTAGATCAAATTTTTCATTCAAATGTCTATCTTATTTTAAATCCCACATTCTTCTTTTATATAACTTACAGCCCCATTTTGTATCAGGTTTCTATTCATTAGGGCAATTGTAAAACGTGAAGAATAGTTACTTTTCTGATAACCAGAGTGAGAAAAGAATTCCTTAGTTAACCAAATTTTAACTCAAGTGATCTAAAGTGGTGTTTCTAAAAAACTGGGTGATGGACTATCNCCCCTTCTCCTCCTGCCCCCAATCCCTCCCAGCATCAGAGTCTTTTCCAATGAGTCAGCTCTTTGCATAACTGTTTTACAATGCGCTGTTTTCTAGGGTACAACAAAGTGAGTATGTGTGATGATGGTTTAGTTGTTAAGTTGTGTCCAGCTCTTGTAACTCCATGGACTGCAGCTCACCAGGTTCCTATGTCCATGGGAATCTCCCAGGCAAGATACTGGAGTGGGTTGCCATTTCCTTCTATAAGCTATGTATATACATGTCAATAATATTCTTATAACTTCTTTTGTACATTTTCCAGATCAGTTAGTGAAATTAAGATCAAATTATTAGATCAAATTTTTCATTCAAATGTCTATCTCTAATATTCCTATTTTAAATCCCACATTCTCCTTTTATATAACTTACAGCCCCATTTTGTATCAGGTTTCTATTCATTAGGGCAATTGCAAAGGTGAAGAATAGTTACTTTTCTGATAACCAGAGTGAGAAAAGAATTTCTTAGTTAACCAAATTTTAACTCAAGTGATCTAAAGTGGTGTTTCTAAAAAACTGGGTGATGGACTATCNTTTATATAACTTACAGCCCCATTTTGTATCAGGTTTCTATTCATTAGGGCAATTGTAAAACGTGAAGAATAGTTACTTTTCTGATAACCAGAGTGAGAAAAGAATTCCTTAGTTAACCAAATTTTAACTCAAGTGATCTAAAGTGGTGTTTCTAAAAAACTGGGTGATGGACTATCTTCCTTTGAAATCATCTGTGGACTTTGTTAAAAGCAAATTCCTAAGTCCTACCCTAATGCTTTTGAATCAGAATTTCTATGGTGGGCCCACACTATATTTTAGCAAGCATCCTAAGTAACATTAGGGTGTAATACAGTTTGAGAATCACTAAACCAGAAGATTAAAGCTGCAAGTATACAAATAAGACTCAGGCACTAATGCAAAACCCTCTTCACATTATACACAGGAACAGCCCAACCCTAACCCTAACCCTAGCTGAGTGGAGAACAAGAGAGGAAACAAAACAAAACTTCCCAGCTTTGGCAGAAATAAAGACATGGGTTCCTGTTCTCACAAACAATATGTTCAGTAAAAATGGGAAACACGCATCACTGCCTATAGAAAATGACTTTGGGAAAATAGGAATAGACCCATAACATGGAATGATCGCCGTGAGCTGTAAACAGTGAAAGAGAGCTGTGCCATGTGTGGTACTCCCTGTATGACACAGAAGGCGCTTCATCAACACAAGGTACAACTGCAGCTGGTCAAGTAGCCTGAACTTTGAGAAGCTTTTGATCTAGAATCTATATAAAATAACTGAATAAATGTGAAGAAACAAAAAACAGTGTTTTTTGTTCTTCTCAGAGTGTTTCAATCTAAAATCTTGAGAAGTCTGCTTTCTGAAGGAATTATAGACCCAGAACAAATTTGTACTACTAAGTCTATTCCCTTGGTCTTCAGTTTCCCATAAACTATTACAGCAAGATGACGTTTCACCCTGGTTTAAATTCTTTCATGGGAAATTTTGCAAAACATCTTAGTAACTTCTGATACGAGTGTGCTTCATTCTACAAATAAAACAAAACCAGCTGCATATTTTTAAAATCAACTCCCCAGAACTTAATTCAAATTATCACATGTCTTCTATAGGGTTATGTTAGCAGTAAGCACATAGCGTGTAGGGAAAAGGGAATCAGTGCTCTGTTGGTGGGAATGTAAACTGGTAAAAATACAGTATTGTAAAGCAAAATAAAGTAAAATTAAAAATTAAAAAAAATTATTACAGAAAAGCAACCTGAAATTTTCTCCAAAAATTAAAAATAGAGCTCCCATCTACATCTGGGTATTTACCCAAAGGGATTAGAAACATGATATCATAGAGATATCTGCACTTCCATGTTTATTGAAGCACTATTCACAACAGTCAAAATATGGCAACAATCTAAGTGTCAATTAGTTGATGAGTGAATAAAGAAGATGTGGTATATATTTGCAATGGAATATTATTCAGCCATGAGAGAGAAGGCTATCCCACCATTTACAACAACCTGCATGAATGCTGAGGGCATTATGCTAAGTGAAATAAGTCAGACAGAGAAAGACACATGCATCACTTATGTGTAGAATCTAAAAAGCAGAGTAGAGCAGTGCTTACAAGAATTGGGGCATGGGGAGATATTAGTCACAGGTACAAACATTCGGCTGCAAAATTAGGAAGTTCTGGAAAACTAAGTTACAGCATGATGATTATAAGTAACACTGCATCAGATGGGTGAATGCTGCTAAGTATTCTCATTGCATAAAAAAAATGCTAACTATGTGATGTGATGGAGGTTGTAGCTAATTCAGCATGACAATCATTTTGCAACAAAAAATGTGTCCAGTGGTTCAGGATGAAGGGACACATGTAATCCCGTGGCTGATTCACGTCAATATATGGCAAAAACCACATCAATATTGTAAAGCAATTAGCCTCCAATTAAAATAAATTCATTAATTTTTAAAAACCAAGTTGTAAAGCTTAAGTTTATACAGTTTTATGTGTCAGTTATACCCCAGTAAATCTGGGGGGAAATAAATAAGTAAATAGTGACCAAAGTGTTCATTTTAAATATAGCATCTAGAAGAGATAATTTTACACACAGCTGATTGGTAATGTGTCTACTGAACAAACAGGAATAACCTTGCAGTTCTTTTCCAAATTACCCTTCAACTTGTAATTGAAATCTTGTAAAAACATGCCAAGCAGAGTAAAACAATATGTATATATTTATATAAATTATGTAAATATTTATATTTTAATTATATGTATATATTTACTTAAATAATTAAATGACCTGATGTTTAGGGGACACTAGGGTAAAGAAGCAATGGTCTGGAATGAAAAGAAACTGGCTTGATGTATGGTCCTTCCACATATTAATTTATATGTTTATAAGCATATTTTTAACAACTTTAGGTCTCTCTGCAGGCTGGGTATGTCAATATCCTCTTCACAGCATCATGAATAGCATGCTTAGCAGGATTTCTGGATAAACACAAATTTAAACTGCAGCACAGAACTTCCCTCCCCTGATATCGAAGAAGCAGAGGAAAAAGAATTGCATCAACCAAAAAAAAATTATTAAACTAGGAATGTACATTTTTTAAAGTAATGGAAGAAAAGTTACAGGTGACTCTAGAGTAGAAAGAGGGACACAGGACCACTTCACACCCCTCCTACAAGAGTCCACCGTTTCCCAGGGGTGTCAGTGAGTTTATGAAGTCCTGAAATATTTCACTATTACCCCCAAGCCTGAACAGAAGCAGACTGAATGCACATTTTTATTTTTTTCCTCTTTTAACAGAGGAATTGGAGGAGGAAATGGCAACCCACTCCAGTGTTCTTGCGTGGAGAATCCCAGGGACAGAGGAGCCTAGTGGGCTGCCATTTATGGGGTCGCACAGAGTCAGACACAAGTGAAGCGACTCAGCAGCAGCAGCAGCAACAACAGAGGAATAATGGAATGGTTCCTGGGGTGAACCATTAAATGAAAGAAGTTAAATGAAGGAAACCATGTTGACTTGAATTGAAAATTAAGCTGAAGTTCAAAGATATCCCTGCCCCATGGAAACATGAATGTTTCCGAGCTCACTGTATCAAACACATATGGTTTAAAAATTGTGGAGGCAGAACAGAGCCTAGGTATCTTTGTGGACACATCAAGGGAAGGAAAGGGTGGGATGAATTGAGAAAGTAGTATTGATACATATACACTATCATGTGTAAAATAGATAGCTAGTGGGAAGCTGCAGGGTAACACAGGGAGTCCAGCCTGGTACTCTGTGATGACCTAAAGAGATACGATGGTGGGGGAGAGGAGGAAGTAAATATATATATATATATATATATATATATATATAATTATGACTAATTTGAATTGTTGTACAGCAGAAATCAACACATTATAAAGCAACTTTCCTCCAATTAAAAAATAAATTTAAAAAAAAAGAGAGAGGAGAGAGAGCTCCTTAACTGACCAAATAGAATGTCCGCATAGAACTGCCAAAGTGTAAGCAAAATGAAAAGAAACAACACATGGCAACTCTGCAAACATGTGACAGCAAAATGAGTGGGGTAGTAACAGGAGCAGAATATCCGAAAGACAAAGACCCAAGACCAGGAGGGAAAAAATTACTCAGTGAACAGAGGGAAATTGCAAATTGCTACAAATTGTGTTCCACTATAAAATAGCTTAATTATTTAATGGATAGAGAGAGATAATAAAAGGATAGAAAGAGATGAAAAGGGAGATTGCATAGCTAAGGCAATATATTGATGCCCAAATCAACATCACTCTTGAACTAAAAAAAAAAAAGTATTAGAACTAGCAAGGTGTTGAATACATATTGCTAAAGAGCAAATTATCGGCATGTAGAAAGTAGAGGCCATGAATGCAGATTTTTAAAAGATGAAATTTAAACAATTAGAGAGCAAGTAGATTAAACCAGTCAATCCTATAGGAAATCAACCCTGAATATTCATTGGAAGTACTGACGCTGAAGCTGAAACTCCAATACTCTGGCTACCTGATGTGAAGAGCCAACTCACTGGAAAAGACCTTAATGCTGGGAAAGATTGAAGACCAGAGAATGGGACAACAGAGGATGAGATGGTTGGGTGGCATCACCGAATCGACAGACATGAGTTTGAGCAAATTCCGGGAGATGGTGAAGGACGGGGAAGCCTGGCGTGCTGCAGTCCATGGGGTCACAAAGTGGAGACAGCTGAGCCCCTGAACAACAAAGAGAGGAACTAAATTTTATGAAGGACAGAAGCACTCCATTCTAAGAACTAGTGCCTCTGAGGCAGAGAATCCAACAAATTGACCCACAAAATGTAAGTTATAGTACAAGAAAGACAGACCCTGAAATTCTATAGATAAAACTAATGTGTTGGAGTGAAAGAGTGTATCATGACTGGGCATAGCCAGTGTGATAGAGAACTCTCCACACTGACAGACTATCAAACNAATGATGCTAAAGCTGAGGCTTCAGTACTTTGGCCACCTCATGAGAAGAGTTGACTCATTGGAAAAGACTCTGATGCTGGGAGGGATTGGGGGCAGGAGGAGAAGGGGACGACCGAGGATGAGATGGATGGCATCACGGACTCGATGGACTTGAGTCTGAGTGAACTCCGGGAGATGGTGATGGACAGGGAGGCCTGGCGTGCTGCGATTCATGGGGTCGCAGAGAGTCGGACACGAGTGAGCGACTGAACTGATGGACCTTATGGATAAAGGAGTAGAAAGATAGCTCCTGGGACACTGGTGATGCAATATGGAATCGCCATCAGGTCTGCACCGCCTGTCTCTATGTTTTTATTATTATTTTATTATTTATTTTGGCTGCTAGTTACAACATGGGAGGTCCTTGTTGCAGCACATGGGCTCCAAAATGTGTGGGTTTAGCTGCTCTGTGGCATGTGGGATCTTCTTTTCCTGAGCACGGATCAAATCCACTTCCCTTGCATTGGAGGGCAGATTCTTAACCACTGGACCACCAGAGAAGTCCCTCCATGTGGTTATTTTTGGTGTTATGTGAGAGAGAACTTAACTTCCCCCTTATAGAAGTCATTGACTTGTTAGCCTCTTTTATTTACAGACAAAAACAGTTCCTGACTACTTTCATGTTAGTGATTAGGATGAAGACAGAGAAGGCATGCTTCCATCTACTGAAGACAGAAGAAATGACCAATATACGGAATGACAGAAATGAAACATGATAGGGATTGACTTTCCCAATGCCTGGAAGACAAACTGCTTATTTCATGTTCCAAGAGTTGAGAACCAGGAGCAATGGGTGAACATCATAAATATTTTTACCTAATATAGAAACATTCTATTGATTTGAACTGCCTGATATTTAAATGATTGCCTGATAAAGGAGTGAGATTCCTAAAGAACACTGAAAGAGATGATCAAGAATAATGCTGGGCTGAATGGGAGGTATAGCTAGATGAGTTCAATATTTCCTCTGAATTCCCCAAGGTCCAGACTGTGGTTCTTGTACCCAGAACATATATTGTGTGGATGCAAAGTGAGACATTATACTGATTATATTACTATATAAACCTGATATCGTAGAAAGATCTCTGATAATTTAGAGGATCACCTTAAAAAAAGAAATGGCATGCACAATAACAAGACTTCCTTGTATAACAAACAATTTAGGAAGTTCCACAGAAATGATTATAAGATTTATCTTCTTTAAAATCATGGGTATATTATAGTGACATGTAAGGTCATCAATATTTTATATTATTCCATTCTTCTTTTCTCCAGCTTGAGAAATTCTAATTTCATTTCAAAGCTTAGATCAAGTATTTCTACTAGAGAGCAAATTTTTGCTGTAAAATGAGGCTAGATAATACCTATCTCATAGGGTTATTGAACAAATTAAATGAGATGATCCACGTGAAGTATTAGCATATAGACGTTACTTTTAAAAATGATATTGTAATTAGCACATGGCTTTATTATATCACTTCTTCATTATTTGCTTGTTTTCTTAACCCCACTCTAAATTATAAGCATATTGAAAGCAGGCAAAAGTCAAGGCCTTCATCATCATACCTTAAGGGCTTAATCCATAGTGTCAAATGAAATGACAGAGCAAGAATTTGATTTTTTACAACTCCAAATCTAGCCTTCCAGAATCTTCCTGCACAAAGTTTCAAAGATCTTTGGAATATTGGTATTCCATTAACAACCAACTGCGCTACAGCCAGTTATTTTCATTTTTCTACTTTGTTAGGCAATGAATTCTGATTTTGCGGATTCTGATTAAAAGTCACATTTCCAAGTCTCCCCTGCATATACAGGAAGCACTATCTTTTTATCAAAATAAGAATTTTTGACTGGTGCTTTGGGAAAAGTTAAAAATACACATAATCCATGCAAGGTGACTCTAGTCTGTTTCAACTGTAAACCGTGGCCTACTTATCCTAAAATGAATCAACAGCTAATCTATTATAGTCATCTCCCAATTTTTAAAACTGTTTCAATAGTTACTCCAATCGTTAAGTATTCAAAAATATAAACGACCACCACATATTAGCCCATGCCCTTTACAAAGTATAAATAAAAAGAAATGAAAACAATGAAAATGTAATTTCTCGTTCAGTTTTGGGCCCCAACCACACACACGCTTTCCAGCGTTAGCTTGCCATCTTGTGGCCTCTCACTCTTGTGCAGCTCAGTGTCTGACTAGCACACACGGTAAGGCCTCTGGTACCCATGACTTTACACAGGCACATCCACTTCAAATGCATTTATATGCATGTAAACGAGCTGCACCGCAAATTCCACCTCCAGACCAACTTCATTTCAGCAAAGGCTTACAAACTAAGTCAGAGAGGCAGGTGCTGGCAGCTAAACCTGCACTGAGACAAGTGCATATAGGTCATCTTAAGTACTGATGAACTACAACATGCATACACAATTGCTGAAAAGGTGTATGTAACGTATCCTGGGAAGACAATATGAACATCGCCTCATATAAACATGGGAAAGCAAGGTGATGACACGGTTTAAATACAGATTCTTACCAAATCCAAATGGTGGCGAGGTCTCTCTTCCCATTCTGACAGGATGATAAAATCTACTGCCATGTCTGCTTTCTCTGTTTAAGGTATACATACAAACGTGTGTGTACATGTACATATATACTACTGTAACTACTACATAAATTCCCTGCAAGCAGTATTCTAGGATTGGAAACCTCAGTAAGAACACATAGGTCTCCTGGAATAGAGGAGTATGGTGGTGACACAAATAAAAACTGTGACAATTATGTCCAATGCCAGCTTCTTCCTGTGGTTGTGATTAAATGAGTGGACATCGCTCAGGTGGCGCTAGTGGTAAAGAATGCCTGCCAATGTAGGAGATGCAAGAGATAGGGGTTTGATCTCTGGGTTGGGAAGATCCCCTGGAGTAGGAAATGCCACCCCACTCCAGTATTCTTGCCTGGGAAATCCTATGGGTGGAGGAGCCTGGTGGGATGCAGTCCGTGGGGTTGCAAGGTCAGACACTACTGAGCAATGGAGCACATCAGAACTCAAACAGTGTCTGACATCACTGTTTATTATTATCCGCTGTTGACGTAGAGCCAGACTTCAGTCTTGGGTTTCCAAGCCTGCCCCCCAGATCTCTGAGCTCAGTGCTTCTAACTGCTGCTCCACTGAGTCCTTGAAAGCATCATCAGACTTGAAAGCTCTGCTGGAGCATGTCTGCCCTTTCTGTCCCTGTTGTACTTCTGAGAAAAGCTGCTTACACGTCATAGTTTGGTCAGTGTAAAGGAAAACACATAGCCAGGCTGTAGTTTTAAAATAGAAATTTAGATTTTCTCTTGTCGTCAGGGATATAAGCTTAGAGAGGAGAGCACAAGACCAATAGCACAAGCTAAAAGCTCAGTGACCACACAACTATTATTCTGTGTTGGAAAGGCACACACTATTATCACACAGAACATTCTGGATGTTTCTGATTGCCTCACTTCTAGCAGAACAACTGTTGCCTTTCCTACTTCTGGCTCATCTACTTTGGCTGGAGGACTGGTGTGGGATCAAGGTTTTGTTTGAAGAAACGAGAATTGCTTTAGTTTCTTGTTTTATATGGTAACATGTAGACTACACATTTTTCAAAAAACTATTTTTGAAGTGTAAGACACCAATGTATGCCATGGCATGTGACTTGAAAAATTTGTATTACTAAAATAAGCATATTGCACTGCCTCCCATATCAACAAGAACTTTCCAAAAAACAAAGCTGCTAACTTTCCTGTGGTTGAAAATTACACTTTAAATTGTATAACTCAGGCTAGAATACCACACAACCACCATCATGGATTAGAAAATTTCCCTTTGAGGGCAGATATACTTGAGGAAAAAAAAAAAAAAAACTTTGATATGCTCCAGTTTAAAGTAGCTAAGTATTAACAGGATTAATAAATACATTAAGGATGCTTTTGAAATTTTCAAGTAAGGAAAGGCAGAGTTCACCCACTAAGTGGTTTTCTGGAGGGTTGGAGAAAACAAGCAAGAATTGCCAAAATGACTCAGTTGTTTGAACATCTGGGTTGTATTGATTACAGAAGTGTTCTGAAAACATGTAAGATTCTCTAAATAACCCCAACCCCCTTTCCATCTCTAAGTGTCTAGGTGTTGATGAACATTGTGAAGTCTCTGTATAAAAGAAGGGACTTTGATTTGGGAAGAAAGAGGGGCCAACCCCTGGTCAGAATGACTCCTAGGTACCTGATTCCTAAGAATTATTCCTGGTGTGATCTGTTCCTGAACAGTTAGAAACCCACCCTGTGTCCTTAAACCCCCTGCGACTTCAACATCTCATTGCTTCACAGGGACCTTGGCACATGAGGGTTACTGTTACCACCCTTATCTCTGGTTCCTCTTCTCCAACCTCTGCTGTGGAACAGGGACATTTGGGGGGCCCAAGACTGGTAGCACTAAAGCTTTCGGGACATGCAGGATGAACGTTCTTTTGCTGTGCCCATAGCTCTTCTGCGGAACACAAAAGAACCTGGGAGCCAAGGTGGCAGTGAACAAAACCCCAGACTACAGTGTCAAGTATAGGGCTTCCAACATATGCTAACTAGAGTAGAGAGTGAGAGTCCACTCCAGGCCTCCAGAGATGCTTCCCACTTCCTTCTCTCTCTTAGCTTCTTTGGTTTCCAAGTGCAGACCTCTAATGGGGGGACCTCTGCTCCTCCAGGTTCCCTACTTTCATGATCACTGCCACCTCTGTCATGACTCTAGACTGGGTTCCAGAAAGGGTTTCCCCTCCTTTGGAATCACTATTAAACTATAGATCAAAAAATTTAGTAGATGTGGGTCTTAAAAGGGTGAAAGTTGCTCAGTCATGTCCAAGTCTTTGTGACCCCAAGGAACTATATGGTCCTGGGAATGCTCCACGTCAGAATACCGGAGTGGGTTGCCATTCCCTTCTCCAGGGGATCTTCCCAATCCAGGGATCAAACCCAGGTTTCCCACATTGAAGGCAGATTCTTTATCAGCTGAGCCACCAGGGAAGCCCTAAAAGAAGTTATCGTTTACAAATCATCTGCTAACACTGATTCCTAATCATCTGGGGAAAACTCCCTCCAGCTACCAGGACAATTTTCACAGCATCATTTCAGCTAAAGACACTGAGCAAGCTGTCAGCTCCTTTGCTGCCTATGTTCTCCAAATCAAGGGATATGCAAAATCTGGAGTCAGTCTGCCTGTTTTCAGCTCTCAGCTCTGCCACATACTAGCCGTGAAATCATTAGGCAAGACACCTAGACTTCCTGATCTTAAAATGAGAATGAGAGCACCAAACTGAGTTGGTAAAAGAATAAATGAAAATACAAGGAAAATTCTTAGCACAGTGCCTGGCACACGGTAATAGGCAAATAATACAACTGTTTCGGGCTCCCCTGGTAGCTCAGCTGGTAAAGAAACCACCTGCAACGCAGGAGACACCAGTTTGACTCCTGGCTTGGAAAGATCCTCTGGAGAAGGGATAGGCTACTCATACTAGTATTCTTGAGCTTCCTTGGTGCCTCAACTGGTAAAGAATCTGCCTGCAATACGGGAGACCTCGGTTAGCAAGATCCCCTGGAAGCTACCCACACCAGTATTCTTGCCCGGAGAGAATCCCCATGGACAGAGGAGCCTGGCGGGCTACAAACTGGGGAGTCACAAGGAGTGGGACACAACTAAGTGACTAAGCACACACAATGTAACTGTTTTACTGTCAATGGCAGATCTGAACATGGAGCCTAGGCCTAGGAAAGCCAGATACAGCAGATTCCTGTTAGCCTGTACCCTTGGTCTTGAAGAATTCAAAGCTCATCTTTATATTCTGGAACTTTATCTTCTCTGAACCTGGATTTCCCAAGGGTTTGGGGCCAAGATGATACCATGAAGAAGCTGTTTTCCAAAACTCCTACATGTACCACATAGTTTGGAAGGAAGCAAGCTCCCCACCAAATCTCTAAAAGCAGGACTTCAGCACTGGACTCAGGCTCTTACGTCACTTCCTACTAACAGCATCTTCTGTGAACAGTCCATCTAATAATCAGACCAAAATCTGTTTCAATTTCTCAACTCATCAACATTCTAATTTAGCCTTCATCGACATTCTATTTCAGTAATATACTTCTACGGTCATTTCCAGACACTGAATTACTTCTACAATCTTAAGTTTCAACACTCTAGTCTTTCATACCTAATTCTCAGCCTTATTCCCATAGTATCTTCTCTTCAGCACCATTAAGACCTCCAGTCCCATACTGATTATCTGTGGAATCTTAAAACGATAAAACAAATGAACTTACTAACAAAACAGACTCAGAGACTTAGAGAAAGAACTTACGGTTAGCAGGGTGGGGGAAAAATGAGGGGGAGGGACAGATCGGGAATTTGGGATTGACATGCACACACTGCTATATTTAAAATAGATGACCAACAAGAACCTACTGTATAGCACAGGGAACTCTGCAAAAACCTAAATGGGAAAAAAAATCTAAAAAAGCGTATGGGAATATGTACAACTCAATCACTTTACTGTACAGCTGAAACATACTGTTAATCAACTATACCCCAAAACTGAAAAAAATTTAAACTGTATGTGATCACTCACCTAGAGCCAGACATCCTGGAATGTGAAGTCAAGTGGGCCTTGGAAAGCATCACTANAGACCAATCCCTAGAGTAACTTGAAGAGGAAGATCTTGGGAAAGCATGCAGGCCTTTACTATATTATAATATATTTCACAAGGCCAGAAAAGAATACACGACAAAAGTGAGGGAAAGGGTACTGAGGAGAAAGTCCTTGGTTTTTCTCTGATGTGCTGATGCTGGATTCCCATTAGGGATTCAGTAAATATGTGTTACATGTCTATCTGGCTATTAAATCCCTGAGGGAGAACTGAATACACAAATGTGAGCAAATCTGAAATGTTCTCTGCTTTCCTACTGCTTAAAATTTAGTTTTAAAAAAACATTTAACTCCACGTGGAAAAGGAAATGGCACAAACACCAAAGAGGGTCTTATTTCTTTAGAGATATCCAGTGAGACTTCTCAGAAAAAATGATTCAATAGTTACAGTCCGCAAACATGGCAAGTTAAGTCAATAGAACTGTCTCAGTTTTCGAAATAAATAGATGATAGAGAGATGTATGTGTGACCAGATGGATAGATAGATAGGTGTTGAATCAAAGCCTATTGAGGGAATAAATTTTTCTAGTTAGCAATAATTTGTGGTATAGAAATTAAATAATAAGACCAAATTTAAAAATAAGACCAAACTTTTTAACAATCTAACAGAAATTATTTCAAAGAAAGTTATAGAAAATTCAACTTTTCAGAGGCTTAAATGAATACGAAATAATTTTTCTTGGATAAAAGAAATCTGGAAGCAAGCAATATCAGTTTGGTGGCTGAAAACTTCAGGACCCATGGCTCTGAAATTCCCTCAGCCTTTCTGTTGCAGGAAGGCAGACCCTTTTCAGGGCCCAGGAGTGGGCTCTTGTCTAATGCTTAGAAATGAATTGCCTGAGGAGACACGCGTGCTGACAAAGCAGGAGGCTTTATTGGGAAGGGGCATCTGGGCAAAGGGCAGCAGGGTAAGGGAACCCAGAAGTGCCCTGCCACATGGCTCACAGTCTCAGGTTTTATGGTAATGGGGTGAGTTTCCAGCTTGTCTCTGGCCAATCATCCTGACGAAGGGTTCTTCTTGTTGGCGCTCGCAGCACCCAACCAAGATGGATTCTAGCCAGAAGGATTCTGGGAGGCTGGTAGGACATATGGACTGACATCTCCTCTTTCCTTTTGACCTTTCCTGGTAGTCGCTTCTTCGTTCTGTGTTCCTTACCGGGATCTCCTCTCCTAAGATAACTCATGCAAATGGTTACTGTGGTGCCTGACTAGGGTGGGTGGTTTTAGTTAGTGATTCCCCTAACATTTCCATCCTGATTGTTACCTCATGGTCACAAGACAAGCTGCACTATTCAAGGCAGAAAAGGGATTCATTTTGTACATTTTCCCCTACTTTTCTGATATTCCTTAACTCCCCTCCCCACCGCACCTACAAATATATTTTTCTTTAAGCATCAAGGTCAGAATTGATTCACCAGGTGATTCCAGAGGCAAGGCAGGATGGAGAGTAGAAAAGGAATTGTCGTAATTCCCTTTGGTTAAGCATCACCCCCTTTCTTAGGAGGAGGCTGAGTACAAAACTGGTATCTTCTTACCTAGGAAGAAGGAGCAGCTGACAGTTTCTGCTATAAAAACATGCAATTTTGGTTTATAGGTCCATTTACAGTTATTGGGCTTCCTTTGTGGCTCAGCTGACAAAGAATCCATTTGCAATCCTGGAGACCTAGGTTCAATCCCTGGGTTGGGAAGATCCCCTGGAGAAGGGAAAGTCTACCCACTTCAGTATTCTGCCTATATAGTCCATGGGGTCGCAGAGTTGGACATGACTGAGTGACTTTCATTTTCTTTCAAATTACTTGGTGCATATGATGGTGGAAAACTAGCATTTTAACAAATTATTTTAGCGAATATCAACACTATCAAGTACCAAGCATTATGATGAGTTCTTTTGCATTCTCTGTGTTTAATCTTCACAATTTCCATTTTCTGATGAAGAATCAGAGGTTTAGCAAGGTCTAACAACTTGCTAAGGGCAAATAGTTTGAGTTAGAGATTGAAATCCATGTTTGTACAACTTTATCTAGAGTTTCTGTTTTTCCTAGTTTTCCACTTATGTTTTAATCCAATAATTCTTTGTAGGTATAACATTTGCTATCCCTTGGGGGAAAATACTTAAAATTATTACTGACCAAATCATTGACGTTGTTTCTCTTTGAAAAATAATTCAAGAGAAAATTGACTTAAAGTCAAGTCACTTAAAGTCATCAGCTGACTTCTTTTGTTCACTTTCAGTTTTCCTGTCAGACTTGTGACGAGTCAGGCCCAGTTTGTTTTCTTTCCTCCCAAGTAAACTGTTAGCTCCTCCGAGGGCGAGGACTGTCTCTTATCTATCTCACTTAACCTATTCCCAGAGCACATGAGAGAGAAATGGTCAAGAAAGAGTTGCAGGGGTCAAATAGTAGGAGTCAGAAGCACAGTGACCCTTAAGGTGAATCGTCAGCTAGAAATGTAATAGAGGAAGAGTGAGACTATTTGATGGTAAAAAGAAACTGCTAAGAAAATTCCCCCTTCCGCTCTCTTTATGACCTATGTAGTCAAGCCCAGAGTAAAAGAATGTAGAGAGTTCACTGGGCAATAGTTAAATGCATGGATGACCACACTCGAAGGCTCTAGACAACGGATCTTTCAAAAGAACACATATGTGAACTGAGTTCTGTCTCTATACTCAGGTAGAAAAATCATCCCCTAATTTAATCAGAGATAGAAAGTGTGAAATGAAATGAAATGGGGAAATGAAAAAGGAAGGAATACAGTTGAATGTTTATAGGAAAAAATGATGAGAAAAAGTAAAGAAGGATCTGAACAGCTAGAAGCCCTGACTTGCACAGAAAATATTCTCTATAAAAAAAAAAAGTAAGAAACAACTCAAATGACAATCAGATGCAGAATGATTGAATATATTAGGGTATGTACACAAAATAAAAGCTATTCAGAGACTAGAAAAAATACTAATGTATACATATATCACATATGTCAGACTTTGTACCATTTAATTTTCATAGCCACCTTATAAGTAATATACTATCACTATTCTTATTTTCTAGGTGATAAAACTAAGGCACAGCTTTGTAAAGTAAGTTGTTCAAAGTCACACATCTGGTAAGTGAAAAAACTGGGATTCAAACCTAGGGAGTTTTTGCTTAAGCCCTGAGCTGTATGAAATGGCCTAAACTCACTATTACCCTTATATGAAACGAACAGGTCACTGAACAGCAGGTATGCTCATGGTCCTGTTTTTTACTTAATGTAATATAAAGCTACAAAGAAAGAGTGAGTAGAACAAAATCAAAAGTTAAAGAAGAAAATGAGGCAATTTAAAACTCTCTGGCACATCCCCAACCAATTACAAAAAGCATTAAATTGTGTTTGGGAGATGCAACATTGTGAAATTCCTCTGAAGCATTTAACTGGCTTTGAAATGCCCCTTTGGCTGTAAGAGAAGATCATTTTCATATCCCCTCTACGGATCCGGTTGATTGCATGTCAGGTCTATTAGGAAGTTGCTTCTCGCTAATTCAAGTTGACTTTTTATTAGCCACTTACACCTCAAGCATCAGACACATGACCATTTGGGGGTTTAAAAGCTGCCATCACTTAGATCCAGGCAGGCTTATTTCTTAGCTATGACCAAGACACAGCGTTAGAATTTGAAGGTTAACTGAGTGCACTATTTTGGGGGTTCTTTACTTCTACTACCTGCTTTTAATTCTTCTATGAGGAGAAAACCGTGGAGAATGCAACAAACCAAGTGACCCCAAGCAAGTGTGGGGGAAGAAGAGAGTAGTTCTTTGTAATATAGGATTTCTCTCCAGCAGTAAGCTGACATGCAGTAAAAGATAAAAGTGCCAAGGTCAGCCAGAAGCTCCAGGGAGTCCTTTCCCAAGATGGCCAGCCTGGGATAATTACCCTCACACAGGAAAATTACCTGAGTTGTCCCTCAGGCACAAAGACAAAATAAATCAAAGCAGTTGCAAAGCCTGGTTTTGCCAGACTGCCACTTTTCTCTTTTCAGTGTTTCATGATTCTCTGAGTGATTTATTTATCCATATAAATTTTGAAAGTAATTCATTAATATTAAAGAAAGATTGGAACTTGATCTTTAGTGGGAGAGGGATTTGGAGTAAGAGGACTACTCACTAATAGATTGAGTCTTTCCTCTCCACCCTCTTGTAAGCATCACATCTACTTTCATTATATTCTGACCTGAATTTCTTAGATCTGGGGGTCACTGAGATGTTATGAAGTGTTAGTCTACAATTCCCAGTGAAATTTGAGACCCATGTACAAGAGAGGTACTGACAGGGGGCATCGGGCTTAATTTTTTATGTTATTTTATATCTTGAAAAACAAACAAACAAAACATAAAAATGAAGGCAGAGAACTATCCAAAGGGGCTAGTGGGCTAAGACGCTGAGTGGAAGTACAATTTTCAAGATCTCATCTCTGCTCCTAACATATCATTTGCTGTTGTGCTCATTCGCTTAGTCGTGGCCAGCTCTTTTCAACCCCATAGACGGTAGCCCACCAAGCTCCTCTGAACATGGGATTCTCCAGGCAAGAATGCTGGAGTGGGTTGCATTTCCTTCTCCAGGGGAATTTCTTGACTCAGGGATTAAACCCAAGTCCCCTGCATTGGCAGGAGGATTTTTTTTTTAAACCACTGAGCCACCTGGGAAACCCAGGGCGTATCATTTACTCTAAGTCAAATTGCCTAATCCTTGTTGTTTCAGAATTTTCTATATACTAGAAAAAAAAAAGAAAACTTGTAATACTGATATGAAGTGAAGTGAAGCCACTCAGTCATGTCCAACTCTTTGTGACCCCATGTACTGTAGCCTATCAGGCTTCTCTGTCCATGGGATTCTCCAGGCAAGGATAATGGAGTGGGTTACCATTTCCTTCTCCAGGGGATCTTCCCGACCCAGGGATCGAACCCGTGTCTCCCGCATTGGGGGCAGACATTTTAACCTCTGAGCCACCAGGGAAGATGAAAATTTGGAACTAAATCAGGCATCACCACTGATCCTACAATTCATTATATAGAAGAAAAACCAAGCATCTAGGGCTTTCATGAAGTTACATGAGTGGTAAGGTATAAAGATTCAGATGTCTGGACTCCCTGCTTGAGAAGTTTCCTGCTGCCCTATGTTGACCATGGACCAAGAGCCAGTGGGAAGCTTAAGATGACAACAAGTCTAGTTGCTGTTGTTGTTTTTAAGTAGGGCTATTTACCGCATGGTTGGATGGCATCACAGACTCAGTGGACAGCAGTTTGAGCAAACTCTGGGAGAGAGTGAAGGTTTGCTGCAGTCCATGGGGTCACAAAGAGTCAGACACAACTTAGCAACTGAACAACAACAATTTACTTCATATTTCTATGCTTCCATTTCTGTAAGTAGAAAATGAGAGGTCTAGAATTCCTTATGCAAATAATTTTTAGACTCAGTGACCATTCAGAAAAACAAATGAGTAAAGCAACAACAACCAAAAGCACATAGAAGCTGAGTGGAAAATCCTATGACGTCACTAAAGAATATGTGCTTGCTAAGTCACCTCAGCAGTATCTGACTCTTTGTGACCCTGTGGACAATAGCCCAGGCTCCTCTGTCCGTGAGATTCTCCAGACAAGAATACTGGAGTGGGTTGCCACGCCCTTCTCCAGGGAATCTTCCTGACCCGGGGATTGAACCTGCGTCTCTTGTGTCTCCTGCATCAGCAGGCGAATTTTTTACCACTAGCACCACCTGGGAAGTCTCACTAAAAGGATGGCCAATGAATTATTAAAGAAATCGCCATCTTGTCCAAAGGCAACAGCATGTGGAGCTCAGGTTCTAAAGTGAGGCTTCCTGAAATGAGTGCCTGCCCTGCAAGATGCTCCATAAAAAAGAGGGCTCCAAGATTGGATAGCTAAGTCTGGGTAACCAGAACATTGTATATAGCATGTGCATTGTATATAGCATGGTAGAAAACTCTTGTTTATTCATGGACTAACTATTAATATGTTATATAAATGTTCTGCACAACACACAGTAGGAAACCTGAGGGCAAAGTAAAGAAGACTTCCGTTGCCCATCCCCTCAGCCCTTTTCTCAGTTCAAGGCCATCTCCTCAACCTGGACCTAAAGTTTCCAACTATTCCTCTTCAGTCCTCTGCTAGTTCTCACCTTAGGGATTCTGGGTAGAGGATCATGCCCAGAATTCCTGTCTTTGTTGTGAGCCAGGGAGTAGGAGAGAGAGGGATATCTGGGACTAAGAGGCAAGATAGCGGCAGGGAAACAGTCATCCACTTCGGACATGAACGGGGGCTGGATGGATGACTGCACCAGTACAAAAAGTAAAAACCAACACCAGACTCAGGCAAAATGACATGGGTGATCACCCTATCGCTCCAGGGTGACTCCCAGGCAGCCACTAGTCCAGGGCCTCAGTAGGGCAGTTGAACATCTCTCATATCGATGTCCTTTTCCCTTTTCCCTTCTCTTAAAGTAAAGCTATAGAGTTCCTACTGAGAATTAATTGCTCCTTTTTCTAGGTTTACATTGTCTCTTTGTTTATATCTGTTTATATATATTGCCTAGTTTTATAGCATAATTTGCATGTCTGCACTCCCAGCCAAAATATAAAGTACTATGAAGTACAGCATCTACATTATTCATTGTTTCACCCTTAGAACTCTGCACATAGTGGGAACTTAATAAACAGTTAAATGGATAAACAAATGACGATAAATGCAAGAATGACAGAGAGCACAACTTGTAGATTAACCAACAATTGTGACTCCCCAAATTTATGCTTTTTGTCATTCAGGTTTTAAGGCTATAAACATGTCAGCAATTATGTAACACCCACCTGCAGCCCCCACGTGCTTATAGATCACATCCCCAACCTTCGCTATTCAAACTTATTATTCTTACAAAGAATTGATGCTTTTGAACTATGGTGCTAAAGAAAACTCATGAGAGTCCTTTGGACAGCAAGGAGATCAAACCAGTGAATCCTAAAGGAAATCAACCCTTAGTATTCACCGGAAGGACTGATGCTGAAGCTGAAGCTCCAATACTTTGGCCGCATGATGCAAAGAGCTGACTCATTAGAAAAGACCCTGACGCCGGGAAAGACTGATGGCAGGAAGAGAAGGGAACGACAGAGGATGAGATGGTTGGATGGCATCACCGACTCGATGGACGTGAACTTGGAAAAACTGAGGGAGGCGATGAGGGACAGGGAAGCCTGGTGTTCTGCAGTCCATGGGGTTGCAAAGAGTTGGACACAACCTGGTGACTGAACAACAACAGCAGCGGAATTCTAACCCACAGCACCCCTTTTCTTTTAGCACTCTTCAAGCACATCCCTTGGTGTCCAAGGAAATCCTGAGAGAGCGCTTTAGATTTTTTTAAAAGGTAAAGAGTGTATAAAAGGAAGAGAAAATACCTCAATTCCAAACACTTTGGTAAATGTAGTGATGAAAATTTAGAGGAAAACTGACCNGTTGGTGATGGACAGGGAGGCCTGGTGTGCTGCAGTTCATGGGGTCGCGAAGGGTCGGAGACAACTGAACGACTGAACTGAACTGAACTGACAAGCTGGGTGAATATTGATGATATATAAAGGCCCAGAGATTATAAGAAACTGATCCAGAGTTTCCTGGTGAGCTAACTTCTGTCTGCTCTGAAAGTCAGTGTCCTGCCTTCAGCATTTCCCCTGGTTATGGGAGGAATTTAGAGTTCTTCCACCCAAAATATGAGCCACAGAAGAAGGATCATCCTAGTAGCATTCCAGAGAACTTCTGCTGTTGAATTTGAATTCAAAGTTAAAGTTGAGCATGCAGGAGTCTGCTCCATTGTCAGTTTTGGCCTTGGTGAAATGACTAGTGACTATGGTGGTGGAATATTCTAAAAAAGCAAGGCCAGTGGTAGAAGTGTGCAAGCTTTAGAGTGAGGGGCCAGATTTAGTGATCTATGTGGTCTGTGCTGCAGCTGTACAGCTCTGCTGTTGTAGGGGGAAACCAATGGGCTGGGTTTGATGCAGGGGCTGTAGTTCTTTGACTTTTGGTTTATACCCTCAGGTTGAAGTAATGCTCAGATTTCCATTCAAAAGCAGCACCCTCTCCATCACGGCATGGAGATGTCAGTATTTTTCCAGGTGAATTTAAAGGCATGGGATAGGAAAGGCAGGATTGTTAAAGAATAAAAACACTTGCTTTGTAAAACACCACTATGGCTTTGTACAACATAATTTACTTCTCTCACTGTTGGTTAAACGTATACCTACACGAGTAGATTCCTGACATCAGTCCCTTATAAAACCCATGAGTGTAAACACAGATGCACACACAGATATACAAAGGTTTGTGCAATGCCAGATGCGTGTTCCCAAACACATCTGTGTGGACATGGGCATACCCACCAAAAACTCTGAGAATCCATCCAACACGATTCCCATATTGCGTACTTCAGCCAGTTCTTTAAAATCACAACTATGTTTAGAAAGGCCTCAGATACCCCATAGTCTTTACCTGGTTCCCTTTGTCACCTTCTTCCTGCAAAGAAACCTGAATAGTGATAATAGCAATAGCACGTGCTAAATCCCTTCTGTTGTATCTGATTCTTTGAGACCCCACATACAGTAGCCTTCCAGGTTTCTCTGTCCATGGAATTCTCCAGGCAAGCATACTTGAATGGGTTGCCATGTCCTCCTCCAGGGGACCTTCCCAACCCCAGGGATCAAACAAGCATCTCTTATGTATCCTGCACTGGCAGGCAGGCTCTTTACCACTAGTGCCACCTGGGAAGCCAGCAGTAGCCAGGTTCCATATAAAAAGTAAAAATTCCTTTCCATTCCCACTGTGGTCCTTTCCTTCTCCCCCATCCTGCCTTCAGGCTTCACTGAGCAGTGCCCTGGAAGCAGCAACTTTTCTACCTCATCCACTGTGCTCAGGGCTGAGGTCCCAGCGGGGAGAACCTTCCTTCCATGGGCTCAGAGTTACAGAGGAAATGGATTTTTAGACTCTAGCACAAGCTTTTCTACGTCTGTGGACTATCTGCATTGTGTCCCTTTTCAAAGGGAAGGATTAGGGCAAGCTTCAGAGTCTGAAATGCTCATTCTGTTTCCAGACCCATGTCACAGATTACTTAGGGATAGAAATATAAGAGATGCCAGGAGAGCCTGCTTGATTTCTCTGGGTTCTGCAGGTGACAAGGAAGCACAGTGAACAGAATTGAATGGTTTTCATTCTGGAATTCATTTAAAGATTCGTCCTTAATCTCCTGGCCACTCTAGGAACACAGAATTTAAAAGGCTGCAAGAATGTGGTTCAGTTGCTCAGTCATGTCCGACTCTTTGCAGTCCCATGGGCTGCAACATGCTAGGCTTCCCTGTTCATAACAAACTTCCAGAACTTGCTGAAACTCATATTCATTGAGTCGGTGATGCCATCCAACCATCTCATCCTCTGTTGTCCCCTTCTCCTCCTGCCTTATATCTTCCCCAGCATCATGGTTTTTTCCAGTGAGTCAGTTCTTCACATCAGGTGGCCAAAGTACTGGAGTTTCAGCTTCAGCAGCAGTCCTTCCAGTGAATATTCAGGAGTGATTTTCATTAGGATTACTGATTTGACTTCCTTGCAGTCCAAGGGACTCTCCAGAGCTGTCTCCAATACCACAGTTCAAAAGCATCAATTCTTTGGCACTCATCTTTCGTTATAGTCCAATGCTCACATCCATGCATGACTACTGGAAAAACTGTAGCTTTTACTAGCTGAACCTTTGTTGGCTAAATAATGTCTCTGCTTGCTGTCTAGGTTTGTGTGACTATGTAGTGCAGGTAATGACCTTGAAGATGAAGTGCCCTGGAATTGAGGGAGGTTGGGTGGGGCGGGGACATAGTAGCGTCCTAGCAGAACTCGCCTTGTCTCTTCACTGACAGGAGAGGAGTAAGAGCCTTCATGGCATGGGTAGACACATCAGCAGAGTTCCGTGGTTCCCAGGTGACTCTCAGGGATGCTGACGGTGAGCATAATACACCAGCAAGGGCCTACTGAAGTTGCTGGTGACAAAGTTTTGTGAGCACAGATAGGAGAGGTGTGGGATTCACACGTGAGCCCCTGTTCCTTCTGGGAGATGGATGGGGCTCACCTGAGAGCTAGGCTCAACTTATGGTTCTCACCATTATATGATAATCTGCAACATTTAACACCTACTTCTTCCCTCAACACAAAACTGCTGTTAAGGAAAAAACCCAAATTTAGTTCCACGGTTATACAGCTAATACCCTTCAGCCGGAGTTTGCTAAACTGGGCTAGGCTGTAGAGTCTCTGAATGTCCTGAAACTATATGCTGAATTACAAGGGAATTTTTCTGTGTGTCTATATGAATTTGTGTGCATGGGTGTGGGTAGGTCCCTACTAAGATCAGATTCTCAGGAAATCTCTGATGTCCACAGGGTTCAGAACTATTTCTGAAACAAAAAGAATCTCGCCAGCGGTTGTATTTCAGGTGCCTTGGTGGGTAGGTGTAGAAGGTACTGTGGGGTAAGGGCTCCTCACTGCCCTGCATGAACCATCTCCCCCTCAGTCTTACCCTTTACCTGCCCTGTAGGTAAGGCAGGCATGGACAACAGGGTGTTCAAGCAGCCAAGGGACAGGAGGTTTTGTAGTAAAGATGGGTCTGATCTAGTTCCTGGGTCTGTGATCTGTGATGGCAAAGCTAAAACTATGTGTTCTAGTTAGATATGGAATATCTTCATCGTTTTACAAGATACACAAACAATGATATTAGCTTAGGCTCTGAGCACGTTGCATGTATTAACTCACGTAATCCTCGTAGTCACCTTAGGAAGTAAGTCATGAGTCACTACCTCTTTACATCCAAGGGAACAGAGGAACTGGGAGGTAGGTAACTTGCCCAAGTTGACTCCACTAAGGAAAATGATTTTCTTCCACATGGCTGGACCAGCTATTGGCATGGCAAGGGGTTTTTGCATAGGTCCTATGCAGGCTTTCTCCAGGAGGCCAGCTCCCTCCTCTCTCTCTGTGGTGCCATGCTGGGCACACATCTCCACCCATACAGCAGCCATTCTCACACATGAATGCACCTTTCAGGAGCATACAGCTTCTTTTTCCCTTGTCTGACCTTTCCACCATGGATGCATCCCTGATGGCTTGGCCCACCAGGTCCCTGGCCCAAATAATCTGGCAAGAACACACTCTGTACTGTCTGCCAGCATCCCTGCTAGGACCTACTGACTCCAAGTTTGGAATGCCATGCAAACCATGGAACCTGGCTCATTCTGCCTGCTGCTTCTGCTCAGGCTCAGCTAGAGGGAGGCAGGTGATTTATTCCCTTCATACAACTATAGCATAAAAGGACATCTTTCTAATACTGCCTTATTTGTTTAGATTTGTCTTCCTCTTTCAGAACCCACGAGGAGATATCAGTAATAGGAAGTTCAGGAGAAGACAGTGGGGATGTTTTTTTCAGGGGAAGTGTGGGCCTTTTGGGAGGTTGGAGTTCTACCACTTGCCAGATGTGTGATGGTGGCAAGCTGCTTTACCTCTCTGAGCCTTGATTTTCTTTCTTTAAAAGAGAAAAATAAGAAGAACAGTAGTTACATTTGGGTTGTTGGAAAGAGTGCACGAGGTCACACAGATGAAAGGTAGTACTCCATGCTTAGCACCATTGCTGAGATGTGGCCAGAATGGAGTTCAAGAGTGATGTTCCTTACTGAGGTGCAGAGAATGGGATGTTGGTGTAGGTTGGAGAGTTAAGGGTGGGATTTGTAGGCTTGGCTGCTCACAGAAGTGGATAAGAAGATTCCAGAATAGAGAAAAGCTGGGGTAAAGGTGCAGAGGTGGCGTGGGAGGGAGAGGATTCCAGAATAGGGAAAAGCTGGGGCAAAGGCACAGAGGTGGTGTGGGAGGCAATATGCAAGGGATGGAGGTGCCTGCAATGACTGGTTTCCTTGGGTGGTGGGGCCAGGTGTGGTGGGGATAACAGATGGTGATTTTTTAAATTAGTGATGAAACTGAGGTTTTTATCAAGTAAATAATGGTCTTTATTAAGTAAATAATTGAGAATTTATTAAAAAAGTTTCTAAACAGAATGAAAATGTGGTAAGTTGTTACTAAATGGTATTTGAGAAAGAATACTTAAGAGTGCACAGGAAAGATATATAGCAGAGACTATCACGAATTCACCAAGACCATTTTGCTTTTCTTTCTGAACATGAAATTAGATTACATTTCCCAGTCCCTCTTGTGGCAAAGAGAGGTCATGTGGCAGTGAGTGAGTGAGTGAGTGAAGTTGCTCAGTCATGTCCGACTCTTTGCAACCCGGTGGACTGTAGCCTACCAGGCTCCTCTGTCCATGGAATTATCCAGGCAAGGATACTGGAGTGGGTTGCCATTTCCTTCTCCAGGGATCTTCCCGACCCAGGGATCAAACCTGGGTCTTCTGCATTGCAGGCAGATGCTTTACCATCTGAGCTAACATTAACATAAATTAAGATATCAGAAGATGAGATAAGTCTGGGGGAAAATGAGGATGAAATTTATTCTATTTGCGGTGAACATGAGGTGATGGTACAAAAGGAAGTATCTAGGGAAGAATTTCTCGGCCTTGGCACTATTACGATTTTTGACCCTATAATTCTGTGTTGTGGGAGCAGTCCTGTGCATGGTATGATGTTTAGTAGCAGCCTTATTCTCTACCCATAGGATGCACCCTTCCATCCCCTACCACTTATGACAACCCATAATGTCATCATGTCTCCAGACATTGCCAACTGTTCAGGGAGGCAGAGCAAAACCATCCCCAGCTGAGAACCTCTGAACTAGAGGGAACTGGAGATGTTCAGGAGTCTGAATGGCCTGAGTTCCATGAAGAACCTTGTGTAATCAGGGCACTTCCATTCTCCCGCAAGGCTCAGATTTCCAGAAGTTAGCAACTCAGTCTAGGCCTCAGGGAAGCTTTCTTCAGGATCTCAGTCCATGTTTTAATCAACTCTCCTGTAATCTGTGTTCTGGGCTCAGAGAGAATGAAAGAGGTGAAGACCATGGAGATGCAGGATTGGACAGAGGGATTCAGGAAAGCCACAGTGAGGACCAAGCCAGGCATTCCTTCCAACATGCCAAGGCAGGGCAGTGAGGTCTCTCTCAAGCCCAAGAAAGGCCCAGCAATCTCTGAGGCATGTGTGTTTTCTTCAATATATTATCAACTGAGCTTGTAACAAAGCTCTCCAAATGGAATGAGAAAATCTCCCGGATGGCAACTGGCAGCATGGTTTGGGAGGATTCTTTTTTCATTTCCTATGTTTTATGATTTTTTTCTTCTGCTTTTCAAAGAGCATTTTTACAAGCTAGTATTCTATATTGCTCTGCCTGTACTCTGAGAAAAGATAAATATTTTCAATGTGTTTTCTGAGGCATATGTTCCCATTGAGAAAATGTATCCCTTATGGACGTAGCTATTTTGACCTCATTAGCTGGGTAGATCAGAGGGAATTTGACAAACAGGCCCCAGTATGCCCAGGAAGTTTCCAGGGGAGGTGGGGGTCGGCACCATGGGGGGTGCACCTTTGGGTTTCCCAGAGGGCTGCGGCAGGAAGCCGAAGGGAGTCTCGTGAACAGGTTCATCAATGAAAGAGGCCTGGGAGAGTGACCTTGCTTCTGGTTCCCAGCCCCAAAGTCCCACTTAGCGGGAGGGTGAGGAGAGATGGGAGAACTGGCTCACAGTCCTACAGGGGCTCTGGGACCACCCCAGGGAAGCTCACACAGAATGCAAACCTCCACCAAGTAACTGTGGCTGCTTTCTCCCCTAAAGGCATAGGGAAGGTTTCGCTGGATGGAGGGAATCAGCGTGTTTTCAGTTTTAGTACCCCAAGTCCCACATCTCAGGAGAGTTCTCTGTCCGTGCCTAACCAGGATGATGGGTTATCCTGGCTGGATGAATGGGCCCAAGTGTCAGCTGATGACACTCTCAGTCAATAAGAGAGAGACTCCCAGTCTCCTTCACAATACCCCAGGTGTTAGACATCTGGCCTTTTAGGTCTGCTGGCAACCCTGCCTTATATTTTAGATACAGAATCCCAGTTTCAGACTTTCTAGCTAGGTGACTTCAGGTAAGTCACTTAACCTTTCAGCACCTGACTTTTCTCATCTATGATTTTGGGTAATTATATCCACCTCCACAGTTGTATGGACGGCACTTGGCACATAGGGGCTGTCACAGCCTTATGTTATGTATTATATGGTAATAACACAATAATTAGTATTACTATAATTAACATCTGGTTCCCAAGATCCTTTATTAATAGGTAATAACTCCTGAGAACAGTGATCTTGTAAGCCTACATCAGCTCATAAGCCAGGTCAGTTTCAATCCTCATCTTCCTTGAATCACCGGTAGCTTTTACACAGTTGATAAAGTGTCATGAAACACTTTCTCTGCTTGACTCCTGAGGCATAATTTTCCCTGGTTTCTTCTTTTCTCAGTCTCTTTTAATAGATCTTCCTCAAATTTTTAACCTCTCTACATACTGGTAGCCTCCAAGTTTTAGTCCTTGAAATTCCTTGCTTCTATCTGTTTCTGTTTATTCTTTTAAGATGGTCTCTAGACTTTAAATACCATCTTGACACTGAACTTTTGAATTTACATCTTAATCCATAGCCTCTCTCCTTATGTATAGTGTCATAGACTCAATTTATTCTCACCAGTAGGTACTAGAGGCCCTTTTGTTTCACATCATTGGCAAAACTTATATTGTCAGATTTGTAACTTGTATCCCTCTGACGAAAGGCAAATGAACTGCATTATTTACTCTTTGTCCGTCGTCCTATCACCTAACCCCATTTCTGGCTCTTGAAGGCACTCTCACTCTCAAGCCTTCTTAGTGTGAGACTGTATTATGGATTAATATCTGAGATTCTTGGATCATTGGGGGTGACTTTGTAGTATTTCCTTAAAAAACACAAAGGACTTAGGAAAAAAAGAGCCAGCTCCCTTTTGTCTAGAAGCCAAGACTTGAGCCATTATATTTACTCCAGTTCTGTCCAGGGGCATTATCTATCTTGATAGATTTATGCTTTATATTATATTTTATTAGTTTAAAAAAACTAAGGTGTGATAATAAAATCTTGTAACTTATTAAACTAATAGATGAGGATTTGGTCTAAATCATATGATATTGGTCAAAATTTTACTATCATCATCATTGTGCAGTTATTTTGCAAATGCCTGAGTATCTTAAGTGATTTACAGAACAAGGTGGAGATATAAATATTGAATATGTAAGTACCTCTTTATACTTATGATCTATTCTTCTGAATAGCATTAGATATAGTAAATATTGTTTTTTGAGGGTGAATATATTATGAAATGGAAGTACATAATTATCAGTTTAATTTACTGTGTGACCTTGGGCAGATTACTTAACCTCCCTGAACCATTTTTTACTGATTTGTAAAATGAAATAGTAGAAGTTTCCAATCATCAAGGGTTTTTCTAACACTTATATTTTGTAATATAGAGGACCATTTGTTTATCTGATAGCTTAGAGATTTATATGGATCCCATACTGTTATCTGTGTATCTCTCTCTTTGATGGATGAATGTAAGTATGGGTCAGTGTGTGGTGCACGTACGTATATATGTGTGTGTGATGGCTGAGGATTATACACTCACACAATCAAAGACTATGACTTTGAGATACCACCAGTCTCATCCAGTCTCTGTCTTCAAACTAAACCATATCCCAAATTACCTAAATTGATGAGGAACTGAACTATTTTGAGATTCACAAATCCTGGAGTTTTTTATTTTAATTTTTATTAAAAAAATTCTTTTCAAGATGAAAATAAATCTCTCTTGTAGTCCTCTAGTCACAGTCACCCTTGTTCTCCTTAGAGATAGGTGGGCACATACAATGTGAAACACGAAACTTGAAAATGTGAGTTTTCACCCAAAATATACCTGTTTAAGCAGAGACCAACACGAAGGAATGATAGACATCTAGTAAACACAGAGCAGTAAAAACTTACCCTTGCAAAATATAAAAATAATAAGATCAGGCTGTGTCAATCTGTCTGTCTATCTATCTATCTCTGGTGGCTCAGACGATAAAGAATCCACCTGCAACGCGGGAGACCTGGCTTCAATCCTTGGGTTGAGAAGATCCCCTGGAGGAGGGCATGGCAACCCATTCCAGTATTCTTGCCTGGAGAATCCCCANTCTGTCTATCTATCTATCTCTGGTGGCTCAGACGATAAAGAATCCACCTGCAACGCGGGAGACCTGGCTTCAATCCTTGGGTTGAGAAGATCCCCTGGAGGAGGGCATGGCAACCCATTCCAGTATTCTTGCCTGGAGAATCCCCATGGACAGAGGAGCCTGGTGGACTATAGTGCATGTGATTGCAAAGTCAAACACAACTCAGTGACTAAGCAAATGCACAGCACACACATCTTAGCCTGAAGGACAAACAAGTAGCATTTTCCTCTCCTGTGCCCATCCCATCATTATGTTAGTGGTTTCTGTCTTCAGAGGCAAAGAGATGTCAGAGGCAGTCATCCATGCTAATACTAGACACACCACCAAACAAAAACTCACATGAAAGTGTGAATTTGAGGGCCATTTAACACTGTAAATTTCCCCCTTGTATAACAATTATGGAAACACGCATGCTAATTGACAAGGCACTGCGGCACTGTGCGGATGTGAGTGGTGTTCACTCATCCTCATAATCTTTGTTTTCAGGGCTGGTGGTAAGCCTGTCCAGAAGATGTCATGCTCAGCCCTCTTTTGCAGGAAGCTTTCTCAGGAATGCACTCCATTCCCTTTGAATGTCACTTTTCTCATCTGTAAAATGGCATGGTTTGTGTTGTAATGATTCAGTGAGATAGCAGGCAGAGCACTCTACAAGGTACCTGCTGCTGCTGCATCACTTCAGTCGTGTCCAACTCTGTGCGACCCCATAGACGGCAGCCCACCAGGCTCCCCCGTCCCTGGGATTCTCCAGGCAAAAACACTGGAGTGGGTTGCCATTTCCTTCTCCAATGCATGAAAGTGAAAAGTCAAAGTGAAGTCACTCAGTCGTGTCTAACCCTCAGCGACCCCATGGACTGCAGCCTTCCAGGGTCCTCTGTCCATGGGATTTTCCAGGAAAGAGTACTGGAGTGGGGTGCCATTGCCTTCTCCTTACAAGGTGCCTAGCATATGCCAAAATATCTTATAAGAAACGTTAAGGTGTCTTGGTAGGAATCTAGAAAGCGAGAGGAGGACTGGGGTCAGCCAGATGGTACTGAAGTTTCCGTTTAAATAGCTGGCACGTTATCCCATTTGACTCTTATTCGCATCAATCCTATGAGGATGGACTGTGACACAGAGGCTCCCACTGCTCATTGCCAGGATGGCCCCAGCTGAGCTCCTCACACCCAAGAGCACCCACTCTGCCAGCATCACACAGTTGTTTTGAAAATGTGGGCTTGCTGCATGCTATGTTGCTTCAGTCGTGTCCAATTCTTTTGTGACCCCATGGACTGTAGTCCACCAGTTTCCTCTGTCCAGTCAAGGGGGTTATCCTTTCCTCCTCCAGGGGATCTTCCTGACCCAGGGGTCGAACTCACATTTCTTATGTCTCTTACATTGGCAGGTTGGTTCTTTACCATTAGAGCTACCTGGAGAGCCCTTGTTTTGAGAATAAATAAGTAAAGACAGAAGATCATGTTTGAAGGTCTTAAGTGTTATATCTGTGTCGTTCATATTTTAATCTTGCATTGTGTATTGCATCTCATATCCTTAAAAGTCTTCAGGGTACAAAATGTGGGCACTGAGATTATGTGTATGAATCCAAGTGTGCACAGGACTTTGGACTTGAGCTCCTACCTCTGCTGACAATAAGAGGAGCGTCAAAGATAAAGGTTGGCAGTGGGAGTCCAAGCTCTACTTAGGCCCTCCAGATCTGTCCCAAGCTTATCCTGTGAAACAATGACCTTAAGAAGCAAACAGCCCATTTGAAAAAAAGACATGCCGTACTAAAAAGAAAAATAAGGAGACACATAAAGGAAGCTTGGGAAAGTGAGGGAGAAAAAAAGAGGAAAAAACATTGTAATTGCTAGTGGTATTTCATACCGATTTTAGTTACTATTAAATTAAAACTGCAAGTGGATGTGAACTGACACTTTCTACCCCTTAAAGTGCTTGTGGTACACATGATAAATACTTAATTTAGTAGATTTAGAAATTCTCGCTGACACATCATTAGCATGCACATTCTCACAATGGAGTGCTCACAGGTACATATAAGAGTGTGTAGGCATCTTTATTGCATTTGGTATTTTTCTCTCTTTTTATTTTGTGCCTTTGTTTATTTGTATAATCTCAATAACCAATCACAATTTGTTCTTTTTAACATCAATTTTGTTTCCCCTCTGCCCCTTTCCCAATTCTCTTCTGTGTACAGTGAGGTCTCAGGGAGTTTGGAGGGTGGGATATGGCAGGGAAAAAAACCTGAAACTATTAGATTATAACATTTATGGATTGTCAAGGTTCTAATGACATTAGCCATCTAACTGCAAGCCATTTGTGATGTCATATAACAGGTTGCCATGAGCTTGACAAACCTCTGTGAAATAAGCAAGGGAACGGAGCTGAAAAATGCCCCAAATACACCTCTCTCTACCACCCCTGGAAGTCTATCACCACCCATGGACATCCCCCTTTTGCTTATTAGCCCCTGAAGGGCATTTTAAATATAAAATATATATAAAGTCTTCCCAAATCAGAAAGGTCTCCAAGTCTCCAGTTTAATTGGAATGGAAAATGCTAACTAATTGGCATCAAAATTTGATTTGTGGGAGAAACCTCCTTTTTGTTGGAAGCACAACAGTGTGTCTGTGAACACAAGCCCAGTCCTTCAAAAATCATCCGTGAGCGCCGCCGAGGAATCAATTAAAGTTGATTTGGCATATCTGCTTTTGACAAATATAAAGAACTCTCTGATTAGGCAGGGAAGAAAAGCGGCTTTCTCTTTCTTGAGCTCTCTTCCTCTCTTTCCTCTGCCTCTTCCTCTCTTCTCCTCATTTCCCTTTAAAGGCAGTAGGTGTCAGAAGGGGGTGGGTAGTGATATGCAAAACACGGCCTCCATAACCAAAGTAGCCTGCAAAATTAGGTGTCAGCATGCAAAGCTTATTGATGTATGAATGCGGAAAATGAAAGGCGGCAGTAGACAGCCGGGGCTAAAGGTGAGACAGGCACAGCGAGAGCAGCTGTAGATCCACGTCAAGGTGTTGCTATATGAGCTCGGGTTTTTTCTGGAGGGCCACAGCCTAACAAGGTAAGCCTGGCCATGAAATGATGGAACAATACAATATAGGCACACACAGTGTGAATACCAAATAAATTGACACGGTGTCTCACCTCCATTCCCCGCCCCCCAACCCACCACATACCCCTCCTCCTCCCACATTGCCACCCCCTCTTCAAAGGATGCCTGTGTATTCATTAATAAATTCATATTCTGAGTTTTCAATAAAAGAAGAAAATGCAGTGTAAACTGGAGTTACTTAGTGACACCCAGCTCATTGCTTTTTATTGTTGCTTGCAGCTACGAAGCCTTCACAGTGCACTAGTAGAATTTATTACTGTCTGTCTCTGTAGCAAGTTGGCGAAGTGCGCCTTTTGAAGAAAATTGACCCACACTTCATGAATATGATGAAAAATGCCAATAACACTACAAAGACGAAGCTCTTGACATTACTCTGCAAAGAGCTAAAAGACAGTAATGAAAGTATTGCAATTACAAATTATTACCTCCTCTCCAGCCAATCGCCACCTTCCCTCCTCTTTTCTTTTTTTTTTTTCCTTTGGACCACTCTTAGGCTCTGCTGGCTGCCCCAGGTGCTGTTTTGCACAGCATGATGGGAAACGATGGAGGGTGGGTAAAAGCGCCAACTGACTTCTGGAAGAAAGGAAAGGGAGACAAGAAGAAAAGAATGGAATGTAACAAAAATGCCCCTCTTACTGCACTTGGAAAAAGAAGGTATAAATGCAAAGTTTAAAGCCAGGGTCAGAAGGTCATGCCTTTATTGTGCGACCTCTTCCATTGGAAAAGCAGCCTAAGAATGCACTACTCACTTTCTTGCTAGAACTCTTCCCTTCTGGTGAGGTCCTCTTAGTATGACTTAGGAAGATGACTTTTAATCTTTTATCTTTTATTATAGGTTAAGACTCTAATTTGGACATTGGCAAATGAATTGTTAAAGTGTTTTTAGTTGAAAACATATACTGTTGTGTTTTCAGTGTAAGAAACTGGCCTATATTCTTAGCCTAAAGGAGATGCTGAAAAAGCCTAAATGAGAGGAAGAGGGGTAACTTTAGACTTTAAGATGTTCAAAGGATGAAGGCCCTTGTCCTCAATGTTTTGACAGCTTTCTGACATGCCTCTTCCGCTGCATGCACTTATACTGTTATCGTTAGAGTCTTGTTTTGTTTTATTTTTAATTTATGGGGTCTCTGTGGAGGGAATATAGGAATATATGCATTTCTTGACTCCTTTATGTCTTCCCTAGAAAGACAGCAGAATTATCTTCTGCTTCTGCTAAGATAGAAAGCTATTAAAATTTCGGGGAGTTTATGCAGAGTGTATGAAGTCAGAAATAGAAGCAGGAAAGAAACACTAAAGGAAAGAAAGTGGCAGCTTCAGAAACCTTCCTGTGGGGAGAGGAGAAGCAGAACAAGAGCAGATACCATGGCATAGCTATTTGACTTTGAGGTGGTCTTCCTGCCTCCAGACACCCTCTTCTGGCTCCTGGCTCATTTTGCTTTCCATTGCTGCTGGAAAGTGTACTGATTGGAGATTCAGTTTGATTCTATAATACCCCATTAGAAATGCAAACTTCTATGGGAAGAATAGACTATAAATCATTTACACTTTAGCATGAAATAGCTGTATCAGATTTCTTTTCCTTCTAAAATCTATGGAAACTTTTGATTTGTCTTAGGACAAGGACTATTTTACATCATGAAATACTGAAGTGTGGAGAAGGTAGAGACTAAGTTTAGATGAATCTGGAAAATGTGAGGCTTAGAACACCCTGAAGGAATTGATTTTAGGGGAGAAAAGCAATACATGGTAGAAGATTTTTCTAGGAGAGAAGGTAGCATTGGAACTAAAAGAACCTGGCCCATTTAAAAATGTTGTTTAAGGCAGCACTTTGATCAAAAAATGAGGAGAAAGCACACTTCCTCTTCCTCTCTCTCCTTTCTCTTTTTTTTAAAAAAATTATTTACTTATTTGGCTGCACCAGGCCTTTGTTGCAGCATGTGGAATCTTCTATATTCTTTACAGCAAGTGAACTCTTAGCTGCAGCATGAGGGATTTGATTTCCCAACCAGGGATTAAACCCAAGCCCCTTGCATTGGGAGCTCGGAGTTTTAGCTACTGGGCCACCAGGGAAGTCCTGTCTTTCTCTTTTAGTAGATGTTCCTTAGACCTTTTCCAGGATATAGAACCTAGGTTAATTGAAATGTTGTGAGTCAGCCATCAGTCTGGGAGTCTGGGACCCAAGTCATCAAAAAAAATCATTGCTTATATGTTAAAATCCATTGTTGGAACTAAAAAACCCATTGTTGGATCCAAAAAACCCAATGTATTAACTGCAGCTCATACTCCCAGCCTGGGATGGGTACTGTGAGCCCTGGGGAACAGATTGGCTATAGGTACCTACTGGGCGGCCATGATTGCCAGCATAGACTCTTGTGAGATTGAGGAACAACTGTGGCCATTTAATCCACCATCCTTTCTTTAGGCAAGAAAATTCTTATATTCAAATGACTCTGAGCTTGTAAAGCTTTTGTTTCATCTTTTTAAAAACCAATTACTTCCATTAACACATTTGCTCACCTGATGATCTCATAGCTGAGAACATCCAGGTGCAACAATCCAGGACTGGACCAGCTTGTCCCCAAGGACCTGAGCAGGTTTTCTTTAGGCAAGAAAATTCTTATATTCAAATGACTCTGAGCTTGTAAAGCTTTTGTTTCATCTTTTTAAAAACCAATTACTTCCATTAACACATTTGCTCACCTGATGATCTCATAGCTGAGAACATCCAGGTGCAACAATCCAGGACTGGACCAGCTTGTCCCCAAGGACCTGAGCAGGAATGATATTACCTGGCACTCACATGGTCACACTTCCCTACCACGTCCATGGTATCTGTTACCAGCAGGCTAGTCATTTTCCACCATACCTCAGAGTCCTTCCCAGGAACTTCTATTGATGGATCAAAGTTGGCATGCCAGGATAGACCTATTTGTCATCCTTGGGCCTCATCAGTTTATTCAATGTCAATATCTCTAGCCAAATACTGTCCCTGGGATTAGTGATTGGCCAATGCAACTCCAAAAGGAAAAACCAAGCCTCTTGAGTGGTCAAGATAACACGAGGTGCCTGTCTCTCATTCATTCATTCTTTCACTCCATGTAAATACAGCGAGTGGCTGTTACTTGCTTGGAACTCTTCTGGGCCATATAGCTCCATCAGTGAAATTCTCTAACGTTTCACTGTGAAGCAGGGCCAACTGGCTAAGCTGTCTAACAAGTAACTGGAAGCTGGCCTACCAAAACCAGGGCCACCTGGGTGAAGCCGTCTTTCTCTGCAGGGCAATAGTACAGTGAGAAGAACCCACAGAAGCAAATATAAACCAACACTGGGGCTCCTGACTAGTCCCTGGATTAGTAGTGCATAGAAGCTTGATTTTACATTTAAAAAAATGAGATTTGCAATAAATTACTTGCTAGAAAAGGACACAAATGACTTGGAGAGTAGCAGCCACTAAGAAATAGAGCTGAGATGCATACATAAATACAAATATGACACAGATTGTATATCTACAAGCATCGATGTCGCTAAATTCGCCCAACCATCGGAAGATTTTGCATATGCTCTTCTACTTTCTGTGTGAGTCAAAACATGACTTTTCTTGTAGAAAGAGTGCTAGAATGAGACTGGAAACGGAAGCCAAATGGGCTCCTTGAGGGAGGGCACTGTGTTTGTATTGCTGGGTCTAGCATAATGTCTGGCATATAATTGGTACTCAATAGATAATGGTTGAATCAAATTATTCAGTAATCAAAGGAAATGGGAGTATCTTCAAGGGTTGATTTTCAGGTTTAGTCTACTAGACATTCTCTGGAAATTTGATAAATGAAATGGAATTTGATGCGATACTAGAGTGCTTGCATGAAAGTGCAAGGACAGAGTGAGTAGCATAGACCCAGATTCACAATAAATACTAGTAGATACTCACAAATTTTGGTTTCTTTCCCCACTACCTTTCATTTCTATTGGTCCAATGTGTGAATTAAACTAACACAGGATTAAGGTGCTTAATAATTCACCAAATAACTAATAACTCACCAAATGGCAGTGACAGAACACACTGGAAGTTTATTTTTCACTAGCCTACTAGTCCTATGTGACTATTCCTGGTTGTCAGAATCCCAGGTGGCTCAGATGATAAAGAATCTGTCTATAATGTGGGAGACCTGGGTTCAGTCCCTGACTTGGGAAGATCTCCTGGAGAATGAAATGGCTACTCCCCCCATTATTCTTGCCTGGAGAATTTTATAGATGGAGGAGCCTAGCAGGCTACAGTCCATGGGGTTGCAAAGAGTCGGACATGACTGAGTGATTTTCACTTTCAGTGTGACAGTTCTATGTGCGTATTCCTGGTTATTAGAAAGCTTTCCTCTACATAGGATTAGATTTCTTCATCCTATGGATTTGCCATTTCTTATGGCTTGGTAGTTCTTTATAACCAGCCAGCAGAGGAAGAAAATATTTTAAAGACACGAAACTTAACTGTTCACCTTTCTTTGGTAAGAACCTTTTCAGACCCCACGTGATACAGGAGGGGCTGTATGTTGACTAACTGGGCACCAATTTTCTAGGGTAAGCTGTGCTCTGTGGAAGTGGAGCAGGGGTTTTTGGTAGACAGCCATCTTGCACAGATAGGAAGGTGGTCAAGCAATGCCAGCTCCAAGTATAATCCAGTTCAGCTTTGATCTTCCCTATGCACTGCCAGAGATCAAGCTTCACCATTAGTTATCCTTTTAGTTTATTCTTCTTACAGCTCCCCACTCAAAATTCAGAAATGTGAAGCAGCAATAACACATTTAGGTAGTTCACATTAAGGGAGGCAGGCAGAGAATGCTGACCCTTGGCTTCATCATCAGAGAAAATAAACAGTAAGGGCCTGACTCTAGCATCTGTCTAGGCTCATTCTCAATGTCCAGGCCCCAGGCAGAATGTAAGTCATAAAGAGTCCCCAGGAGGCCGATGGAACCGTTCACAAGAAGACATTTCCCCCAACCCTGTCAGGTAGATGCTTCCTGATTAAACAGTAGAAGGCTCCAAGGGAAGCCTCTGCCAGTAAGTGTGCCGTGGTGTAGCTCCAGTCAGGGGATCCTCTCAAGCACGTCCCAGGGTCTGTTTAGTCTGAAGACAGTGATGTTCCCCAGTGTGCTCACATCCTCTGTCGCAGTACCACCTTCCTCCTCTTCCAGGAACTTAGGGGCTGTCTTAGTAGGAGAAAGAAAAAAAACTTGATGTGGGAGTGCAGTCAGCGGGCTTTGGTCAGAGAAACCTCTACAGGTGGCAGGAACAATTGCATTGAAATAAAAGGCCACCGAAAAGGGTGTCAAAGATTGGGGCTCATTTTGCCCTAAAATAACCATCCCTGTCCTCATACTCTTTTTGCCAGTGTGACCTTTGTTACAACTGTCATTCAAACGCTCTGCAGATAGTCTGACTCCAGCACTGGGGTGTTTTCGTGGGTTCATTAGGTTTACATGCTTCTTGAGCTTGGATTTGCTGTAAATATTCTGATTGGTTTCCACCAAGACTGGTAACTTTTTTATGAGTGGGTTAGAGTAGGCTACTTTTCTTCTAAGGGGTGAGGGCAGCCAGAGAGCTCAGGAGACGGCCTCTTGCATTGCACTAGAACACTGGGCTTCTTAGTGGAAATAAACACCTAGATTATTGAAAGGATACAGAGATTTGTTGGCTGTTCTGGGTCAAGGTAAGTCAGTAGTTATATATATTTTTTCTGTTTAGAATTACACTGGGAAGTGGCTGGCCTCAGCTGCTGAGGAAACCAGCTCGACTTCCTCGTCACCTGGCCACAGAAATGTGAATGAGTTTGTATACACAGCTCCTAATATTTCAGGCCATTTACTTGTTTTGTAAATAATGCAGTGTCTCCCTCAAGTTTTGCATTTGTTCTAAACTAGATGACCACAATGCCTTGGCTAATGCCTTTTAATATCTAAGCCTTGTACATCTAGTGCTTGGTTAATAACAGGGAAAAAGCTCTGGTGACTCACCTTGACCTCGAGAAGGAAAAAACATCCTTTTAATAATCTGGGAGTTTATTTGGATCGAAGGCCTACTGCATATTACACAATCTTTTTGTAGACCCGCATGGGTCACAAAGCAGCACCCGTGTTTTTTATGAAGTCAGCAAAGATGTATAGGGGCCAGGCTTGCTGCTTCTTTGAGAGCCTTCAAATTCATCTTTAATATGTAACCTACTAGCAGAGCAGAAACCCTTACTAAATTTAATGGGCTTTTCTCTGAGAATTTTTCTAAGTGTATAACCCTTGTTGCAATTAAAGGTACATTTTCTAAATGTCCTTATCAAGGAGTACACACCTATTTTTAAGGAGTCAACCCACAATCTCTCCTGTCTTATCACTTTAAACTTTCTCGTTGACATTAAACTGGGAACTACTTGAGGGTAGGGACAAGTGCATTGATCAGTGTTCCAAAAAGAAGTTTGGCTAAATACGTAAGTCGTATTTGCTGAATACATGAATGGATGAAGGTTTGTCATTCACTAGTAGGGCTCAGCCAGGGGTGAAATGCACCCAGGGGACAAATGGCAGTCTGGAGACATCTTTGGTTGTTACAGTAGTGGGGAGGAAATGCGGGAATGCAAGTGGTATCTGATAAGAGGTTGCTGCTAACTTCCTGCCCTAGATTACAGAATAGCCTCTGTAGCAAAGAGTTTTCTGGCTCAAATGTCAAGAGTGCTGACCTAGAGAAACTGCTACATCCCTCACTACCGCAAGCATTCAAAATGTCTGGATAATGTCCTTTGGTCTTTGGAAGATTCATTCAGCAAATATTTATTGAACATTTTTCATGTTGAGATTCAACCATGGCATCCACCCAGAAAGCCCTCTGACATTTTCTTTTTCCCTGCCCCACCTCCCTTTGCCTATGCTGTCTGCCCTTCCCTTTCCCCATCATTTTCCGATAACTGTAGAAGGAAAAAATGAAAGCATACTGTGGAATGGAGTGTCTGGCATCCAAATCATGGCTCTTTCTAGTTACTAATTTAATTGGAGCCCCCCCTTTTTTTTTCTAGACCATTCCTTCAGAAGACGAATAAGTGTTTGCTGCCGGTGCTGTCCTTGCTCAGCTTGGGATGCCCTCTGGAGATGGGCATGAAAGGTAAAGAATCACATTCACAGGATGTTTACTCTAATCATGCTCTCAAAAGCATCAGGGATGGTTAAACATATGGTTCCAGCATCTCTCTGTATCTTCATATTGCTGATAAATCGTGGAAAAGCTGTAAATAGAAATAACTGACTCAGTTTATTTTTAATTAGAAGGCTGCTGCTTATAGCTGAAATCGTGACATTACCAAGTATGTCTTTCTCTCATTTGGAAGGGAAGAATGGAGAGTTCCTATGGTTTTGAACTTGGGCCAGGTTCCCTGAGTCTGTTGGTCTCTGAGTCCTGTAATTCCAAAGCCATTCAGTAACATGTGGCCATAGGATGTTTCTCTGCACTACTTAATGATGTTTTTAGATGGAGCAAATGATGCTGTTACTTACACACTCTTCTATAAAGTTGGACAGCTGTTTTATGTTTTCTTTTCTTCAGATTTAACTGTTAACATTTTCCCTCAATTCAACAAAACTTATGAAGTCATATTTATATTTAAATCTTTTTTTTCAATCAAGTGTCTATTAAATTCTTAGACACACGGGTGAGAAATGTTAGGTTGCTCACTGTCTCCCAAATAAATGTTATTCTAGGAGTATAATGTTTACCTGTAGGCATAATTTCTGAGGCTCTTTTGCCCCCCAGCTATAAGATGACATAGATAGACAGAGCTCACCAGGTGTTCTGTTATTTTAGGATGTCCTGGATATCAGAAATCTTCACTGGTGTCCCAGCCTTATAAGGGAAGTGGAGAAAATGTACATCCAAGCAATATCCAATTTGGAATTCCCAGGTAGTGGGACAGAGGACAGCCACATGACAACCCAGCTCTAGGCCCTCATGTCCCCAGAATGATATGACTTTTGAAAACATGACTTGCTTTGAAAGAGACATTTCTCTCTTCTTCTTTGATACTTGAATTTTTTTCCCTACTGGGTTAACATTTCCTGTTCTGCAATGGTGTGCCAAACTTAAATGTGGTGATCCATGGGGAGAAAACTTACTGTTTTACACTTAGGCTATAGTTAGAAGGTCTCAGAAGAGAGTTTGATGGTTTAAGTGGATATTCTTGGAGGAAAATGGGTTTAAAGAAAAGGAGATATGAAGAGATATTTTAGAACTGAGCTGTTCAGTACAGGGACTGCTTGCCACATGTAGCTATTGAGTCCTTGAAATGTGGCTAATTTAAACTGAGACACAGTCTTAAGAATAAAATAAACAATAGATTTCTAAAGTTTTGTATAAAAAAGTAAAATACCTAATAACATTTTGATTACATATTGAAGTAATTATGTTTTGAATATATTGTTAGATAAAATATTATTATAAAGTCAATTTCACTAATTTCTTTTTACTTCTGTGATATGGCTATTAGAAAACAAACTTACATATATGGCTCACATTTGGCATTTGCAGTCTGTTTCTACTGGGTAGCACTGCTTTAGAATGCTGTCCATGGACAACCTTGCCTACCAGAGCACATTTCTGTGGCCTAAAGGTGAATTTGGCCTAAAATTTTAAATTTTCCAGTTTTGCGTACCCCAAACAGTACCATAGTTTCAAGTTCTATAAGCAGTAAAGTCCAGTGTAACATTAAAGTCTTAGAATAGGTGTTTCTTTTATGTAATCAAGTCTTCAAGGGGTCAGCAAGTAGATGTGGTTGTATCTCTAAAAACTTTTAAAATTAAATGCCATGTTTTGAGTGTGTGTGAATCCCACTGGGGAGTTTCTTCTGACTTTCCTAAAGACTCCTGACTAAAATCTGTGTTGTGTATTTATTCAGTTCAGTCGCTCAGTCGTGTCCGACTCTTTGCGACCCCATGAATCGCAGCACGCCAGGCCTCCTTGTCCATCACCAACTCTCGGAGTTCACTCAGACTCACGTCCATCGAGTCCGTGATGCCATCCAGCCATCTCCTCCTCGGTCGTCCCCTTCTCCTCCTGCCCCCAATCCCTCCTAGCATCAGAGTCTTTTCCAATGAGTCAAATCTTCCCATGAGGTGGCCAAAGTACTGGAGTTTCAGCTTTAGCATCATTCCTTCCAAAGAAATCCCAGGGCTGATCTCCTTCAGAATGTGTATTTATAGGGTACCATTATTGCTATAGGACTGAATGGTGGCTGAACCATATAGAACTGAAAAGCTGGGCAAGATGAGTTCCAGAGCTCTCATGCATGGCTAGGAGTCTGAGTGTGGCCCTGTCACTCTTTTGTTCTTTAGTGCTACATGGCTTACTATTGCCTTTAGAGTAAAGTTCCCATTTTGCAGGATGGCATCAAGGCCCATTTATATGTGAATTGTTTTCTCGTACGTATCCACGTGTGTGTGCTCTGCTTGTCACTTGGTTGTGTCCGACTCTCTGCAGCCCCATGGACTGCAGCCTGCCAGGCTCCTCTTTCCATGGAATTTTTCAAGCAAGAATACTGGAGTCACCTGCTATTTCTTACTCCAGGAGATCTTCCTGACCCAGAGATCAAACCTACATCTCTTATCTCCTGCACTGCAGGCAGATTTTTTTTTTTACCACCAGTGCCACCTGGAAGTCCCTATGTTTGTTCCACCAACAAAATCTGCTCCAAAATCTGAGTTCCATTAAAACCCATGACTTTGCCTATGCTGTTTCCTTTTCTTGAAATTCCACCAAATTTTTGTACATCTAAATTCTTCGTAACATTAACTCAGCTATAAGACAGGATGGGGAAAACATTTTTACTTACTTCCTATAGAACCAATATATCAAATATGCAAGGACTTCCACAAATTAGTAATTAAAGAAATAAATACATTGGGAATATAGACAAAGATAATAAATTCAAGGAATAGCAAATTATGATCAGTAACATGAAACAATGCTCCATCAGTAAGAACACTTTATTTAAATGTTGATGTGCTAGATACTGTTTAAAACCCTTTCCATGGGCTAATCATTTAATCTCAATATTCATTCAAACTCATGTTTAAATAAAGACAAATAAGAAGAATAACAATGCTACTATTGGTGATATAGGAGAAATGAACTCTCTCATATATAATCAGTGGGCTAAAATTGTGCAAATTTTTTGAAAGCTCTTTTGGTACTGCTGGGCTTCCCTGGTGGCTCAGATGGTAAAGCATCTGCCCACAATGCAGGAGACCCTGATTCGATTCCTGGTTCCGGAAGATCCCCTGGAGAAGGAAATGGCAGTCCACTCCAGCACTCTTGCCTGGAAAATCCCATGGACGAAGGAGCCTGATGGGCTACAGTCCATGGTGTCGCAAAGAGTTGGACACGACTGAGCAACTTTACTTCCCTAGTGGCTGAGATGGTAAAGAAGCTGCCTGCAGTGTGGGAGACCTGAGTTCTATCCCTGGGTTGGGAAGATTGACTGGAGAAGGGAATGGCAACCCACTCCAGTATTCTTGTCTGGAGAATTCCATGGACAGAGGAGCCTGGCAGGCTACAACCATGGGGTTGAAGAGTTGGACGTGACTGAGCAACTAACACTTCCGATCAAAATTATAAATGTGCACATTCTGTGACTTAGAAACCACGCTTCTAGGACTCTAGAATATTTGTCCTATACAAATATTAGGAGGAATGCAAAAAAGTGTAGATACAAGGTTTTCTCAGTAATGATCTGGATTGATTAAATTCTGGAATAATTCTGTTATAAAGTCATTGAAGTGGAATCAAATTGGCTAGTATGTGAACAGAGGTATATGCATTATTAACTGGAAAACATACACAGTGTAAGATATATAGCTTGATTTTACTTTTTAAAATAAAGTATATGTGTGTATATGTAGTAGTACTACTGCTATATTTATTGACTACTTAAAACTGTGGCCCAGGAACTGTTTATATTCATTTTTTTCATTTAATCCTTAAAACAGATCTAGACTAAATAACACAGAGATAAGGTAAGTAATTAGCCTAAGGTCACACAGCTAGTTGGTGGTTAAGCTGTGACTTGAAACCAGCCAGTTAGATTTCAGAGTTAGTTTTCTTAACCTCTGTGCTTGTGTTGGCAGAGAAGGTGGAATGGCACATTTATATAGGGGAGCAGCTTGTAAGTGTCAAAGCTTAGGCACTGCATTGTTAACCCTTTATAAACTGGGATTGGAAGCAGGGAGGAAGTGTATAAAACTTTCTTCGTTTTATACATTCAGTAGGAGAAGAAGAAATGAAGGCTAGATTCAGGGTGATATTTTCTACTTTGTCAATTGAATAGTGAACATGTGATGTGTTTGTCTTTGAGAGCATATCTCTAAGTACCGTTAAGAAGTTTTAAGACTGTTTATTCTTTTGTTTTTAATAGTTGCTTTTTAAAAGTTTTTAATTGGAGGGTAATTGCTTTACAATGTTGTATTAGTTTCTGCTGTACAACAATGTGGATCAGCTCTAAGTGGGGTTTCACTGGTGGCTCAGATGGTAAAGAATCATTCCTGCAATGCAGGAGACCCAGGTTTGATCCCTGGGTCAGGAAAATCCTCTGGAGAAGGGAATGGCTACCCACTCCAGTATCACTGCCTGGGAAATTCCATGGACAGAGGAGACTGGGGGGCTATATTCCATAGGGTCCTAAAGAGTTGGACACAACTGAGCAATCACACAAATAAACACATACATATATCCCTTCCTTCTTGATCCTCCCACTCCCTTATTCCACCCCTCTAGGGGAAACATTGGAAACAGAGTCAGACTTTATTTTTTTGGGCTCCAAAATCACTGCAGATGGTGATTGCAGCCATGAAATTAAAAGACACTTACTCCTTGGAAGAAAAGTTATGACCAACCTAGACAGCATATTCAAAAGCAGAGACATTACTTTGCCAACAACGGTCCGTCTAGTCAAGGCTATGGTTTTACCAGTGGTCATGGATGGATGTGAGAATTGGACTGTGAAGAAAGCTGAGTGCTGAAGAATTGATGCTTTTGAACTGTGGTGTTGGAGAAGACTCTTGAGAGTCCCTTGGACTGCAAAGAGATCCAACCAGTCCATTCTGAAGGAGATCAGCCCTGGGATTTCCTTGGAAGGAATGATGCTAAAGCTGAAACTCCAGTACTTTGGCCACCTCATGTGAAGAGTTGACACATTGGAAAAGACTCTGATGCTGGGAGAGACTGGGGGCAGGAGGAGAAGGGGACGACCGAGGATGAGATGGCTGGATGGCATCACGGACTCGATGGATGTGAGACTGAGTGAACTCCGAGAGTTGGTGATGGACAGGGAGGCCTGGCGTGCTGCGATTCATGGGGTCGCAAAGAGTCGGACATGACTGAGCGACTGAACTGAACTGAGGTCATCACAGAGCATCAAGCTGAGCTTCCTGTGTTATACAGCAGCTTCCCTCTAGCTATTTTACACATGCAGCGCATATACGTCAGTGCTATTCAGGTCATCTCACCTTCTTCTTCCCCCACTAAGTTCACAAGTCTGTCCTGTATGTCTGCATCTGTGCAGACTTTCTGTAGCCTTTCCCAATGTTTTCAATAAGAGTCGACAGTATTCTGGTCTGTACTCCCTTCGGAACTTTTCCTTGCCACACTTTGTGTTATATTTGTTTTATGTCTTTCTCCTGCCCTAGGTGGCTGGATAGCTTCACCAACTCAATGGACATGAACTTTGCAAACTCCAGGAGGTAGTGAGGGACAGGGAGGCCTGGCGTACTATAGCCCATGGTGTCACAAAGAGTCGGACAGAGCTTAAAAATGAATAACAAGCTGCCCTAGACAGAAAGCTAGTCGAAGGCAGGGGTGGCATGCTGTAGGCATTCAGCTGTTGTTGGCTGAATGGATGGATGTCTGGGTGAATGGATAGAATGAAAAAGGCATGGGTTCCACTGAGGGAGTTTCACCTAGAGCTTCAGCTTCCTTGCTGTATTACGACCATAACACGCAGCATGGCTGGCACCTCTCTGACTCACCGTGAGTGGTGTGTAGTCTGATGCCAGGATGAAGTAGGGCCAAATATGACAAGTGCTAGTTAATTTGATTTTCCTGGCACAATGTTGGGCTTAATAATAGGAAGAAATGTGGCAAATAAATTGCTTGAAAATGTATCAGTCTTGGGTGGAGATTATGAGAAATGGCCTATTCACAGCAGGAAAAAAAAAAAAAAAAGAAATTTAGGAGCAGCCTTAAAGCTCAACTCTTAAATTACAGCCTCTTCTGAAGATGAAACAATCCCTGATAAAATAAGAAAGTGTGTTGTGCACTGTCAGTCCCTGGCACTTAGTAGGTATTTAGAAAATGTACCAATATACATACTTAACAAAGGAATATAGTTTTCATCAATTCTTACCATAATCCTGGGAAGGAGAGGAAAAAATTCATAGGAAAAATTTATTAGGTTATGTGATTTGAGAATTTATTCAAGAAAATAACTATAATCTATAAGAAAGGAAGAAAAAAAAGAAATGGAACTCACTTGATTATTGATCTGCTTCTATATTCTCTCTGTCTCTACCCTTAAAGATAAGGGATTGATTAGTTAACTGGGGAAGCAATCATACTTCTGAATTGCCACTGTAAACTTGGAGTGATCATTTCTTAAAAATAACTGTGCTAAGTTGAAAGTACAGGCTGTGTCTACAGCCCTCAGCAACAGACTTGACTGGTGGTAGCCACATGCCGAATCGGCCTCCTTGGTTTGCTGGCCCTGACTTAACCCTTTGAAGGCCCAGCTGATTCTTAGGAGATGTGCTGAGCGATGGTGCTTTCAGGGCTGTTCCTTACATGGATGCTTTCTGTGGGATCACTAAATTAATTATAATTGTCCTGCCCTAGGGAACATGGCCCTTGGCAGACTAGAGGGTGTGACCCTCCAGGGGTTTTATTTTAAGCCTTATTTGACAGAGGGCAAGTCAATCCACAGACATCTTCCTCAATATTTAATCAGTTGGCAGGCGTTTCAGTGTCATAGGATCTCGGGCTTCACTAGAGAGTTTCTGAGTCTTTGCGGTCTCCTTCAATGAGAAGAAAGCAAGCTGTGCTTGCAAGTCAAGAATAAGCAGAGTAGGTGTGACCCTCACCCCAATGCTCCTCTCGCTTCATCAAGGGCCAGGATATGCTGAGTGGGCTAATTGTTCAAACCCAGGATCAGGAAATCTGTTTGTAGCATCTGTTTTGGTATAAGTTACTTGTGGGGGAAAAACACCAATGGATGATATGAAGGAAGAGGGTGAAGAGATGGAGGAAATGGGAGAGGCGGTGGGGAGGGGAAAGAGAAAACTGTATGAGGACCACTCTAACCAGAATCATCTCTAGATGTTTTGAGCCATCCTCTGAGCAGGTACAGAGCTCAAAGCAAAAAGTGCGTTGCCATCCTCTCCCCCTCCACCCCCAGATCTCTGCCATTTTACACAAGGAAAAGGATGCTGAATGTCAGGCAAGTCCTTATAAGAGACAGACCATCAAAGGGTGGAATATACATGTGTGTAAGGACGGAAGAGACTTTCTTGGTGGTGGTGAGGAAAGGGATTTCTGAATCGCTTGTTTATATGCATACAGGTCTTAGGTCACTTTTGAAACCTTAAGGAGAGTGACTTTCTTTCCACAATCCCTCTGGGAGCCATTCAAGCTGATGACCTTCACTGCTTCAGCCTTAGGAACAATTCTAGCTCTGAGCATTTGCTGAAGACCATTCCTTGGTCCTTGAGTTGTCCAGAAGAATTTCTTCATAAATATAGAGATAGAGTTTATAAGGACCATCATGTGTTTTTGAGCACCTCCTATATTTTTGTATCCAGATGCTGTCCAGAATATAAAAAAATTTCAGAATCCTTGGCTTCAACTGATTCACTACCTAGTCATTAGCCAAAATTTGCCCATAATATAAATTCAGTCTTTTAAGCATATACATTTTGGGGAGCCATTTGTGAAACACATAAATTGCCTGGTACTGGGCTAGGCAGTAAGGCTTAATAATAAATGAAACTTTTTTCCCTTGAAGAAGCTGGTGGAGAGAGTAAATATTAAATTGTGCTGCATGTACTGTGAGACCATAAAAATTAAGAAGACTGAAGGATCAGGATAGATTTTACAAAGTCATGGAGACCAGAGCAAACTCCTAATAAATCCCCTTTGAGTGGCCCAATCTCAATGTACATGTGTGCATTCTTTTGGTAAATCTTTGGAAAGTAGTATAGGTGTTTCAGCTTGAATATGACCCCCTGGATAAGAGTTCAATGGCCAGACAGGAAGCGAAACTTTAAAAGAGGGGCTACATGAATAGACAGATGAGATATCAACCAGGCATTCCAGAAGATTCCTGCTTATCCTCCTATTTTATAGATGAAGTAACTGGGGTCAGCTAGAGGGAAAGAACTTGAATTCAGGACTGGCAGCCTAGAAAACAGCAACCCCTTTCTAGGTCCTAAGGATTCCTTCTGCCTTTAGAATGGAACACTGCACTCTCTGGGCACAGAGGAAAACTGGGGGTTTCCAGGAACAGAAACCTCGATGCAGTCCATTCTGGACATTGAAAATGATAGCAGCTTGGCGTATATCAAAGAGTGGGTGAAGATGAAGAAGGAAAAGAAGAGGGAAGCAAAGGAAGGGAAAGGAGGAAGCTATGTGTGTATCATGGACCAGACACTCTGCTAAGCTCAATATGTGAACTGTCTCCTTTAATCATCATATCAGTCCTGTGTGCAAGGTGGATACTGCCCCTCTGCCTTTGCACATGAAGGCACTGGGGCTCAGGACAGTTCTTTGTCTTGCCCAGGCTCACCTAATCAGTGGCGAGACCTAGAAGCAACCTCACATGTATCAGACTCCTGAGTTTGTGCTCTAATAGGGCTTGCCTGGTGGCTCAGTGAAGAATCTGCCTGCCAAAGCAGAAGACACTGGTTCGATCCCTCTGTAGGGAATATCCCCTAGAGGAGGAAATAGCAACCCATTCCAGTACTCATGCCTGGAAAATTCCATGGACAGAAGAGCCTGGTGGGCTGCAGTCCATTGGGTGGCAAAGGGTCAGATACAGCTAAATAACAAGAACAACTGCATTGACTGCAAGAGGAGAGTGCCCAGATGACATTGTATTTTGACTCATGTGGTGCTATCCTTCCTGCTAAGTATTTTGAAGGAAGGTGAAAGTGCCAGGTGTCACAATTTCTCACTTGAAACTTCACTTAATCTTCATCTCTCTCTAAGGTTATTATTGGAGAAGGCAATGGCAACCCACTCCAGTACACTTGCCTGGAAAATCCCATGGACGGAGGAGCCTGGTAGGCTGCAGTCCACGGGGTCATGAAGAGTCGGACACAACTGAGCGACTTCATTTTCATTTTTCATTTTCATACATTGGAGAAGGCAATTCCAGTGTTCTTGCCTGGAGAATCCCAGGGATGGGGGAGTTGGTGAGCTCCCGTCTATGGGGTTGTACAGAGTCGGACACAACTGAAGTGACTTAGCAGCAGCAGCAACAGCAGCAAAGTTATTATTATAAGTCCTGTTTTTGCAGAACAGAAAACTGGGGAACTCAAGCAAGTAGGTTCAAGTCATCCAGCTTGTCAAGGACAGAGCCGATATGCAAGCCAGATCTTTTAGTCCAAGTCTGTTATCTCTTTTACAACAGGAATTTCCATGCCATGGAGGAGAAGTCCTTGCAGGTATCTGAGGGCAACTCTAGCATGTCTCCCATTTCCAGCTTGAGATGGAGCCCAGAACCCAAGAATCTTACCAGCTTTATTTCTCCACCTACCCTCACATTCTTCCCTTGTGTTTTATCTTAGAGTCAGTTTTTAGGATTTGAATATCACCCTTAATTCAAGAAAAAGATTCCCAGGCTCCACATGTCCTGCTAAAAACTCAGCTTCATAGAGATGTCTAGGCCATGCAATCTGCCTGCATATCTTTTCCTTTGTAGAGAAAGATATTAGGAAAAAGATGACTCTCTAATGGCAAAGGACAGGACAGGCGCCTCTGTTATCATATGATAACCATCTGCTTAAGGAGTTAGAGCTACTAATTGGTCTCTCACCTTCAATATAAAAAAATGTGCCTCCAACGTGGGGTTATTGTACAGTTCACCCATCAAAATCTACATTAAATGAAACTTCAAGCTGTGTAACAGACCACAACTTCTTTTTTTTTTTTTTTTCCCTCTGTCATGGAAATTGAAATGACTGCCAGGAAGACATGGAGAAAGCTTCTACAACAGATGGAGGGATTTCTGAGGCCAGGGAAGTCTGTACTTTATATTTCTTAGGGCTAGTTTGAAGCACTCTCCAAAGAGCCAGACTGAAATGCTTTGGGAGGTCAGTCAGCGAGTTGCTAAATGTAGTCTGACAGCTTTAGAATGTAATGATCAGATGAAGTCCTTGTCCTCATGAAACTTACACTTTTCCACGTCTTTACCTGTCTATGTCAAGATGGATTCTGAGATAAATGTTAGATTTATAAATAGGAAGACAAAATGCTATTCATGTAGAATAATTTACAAAGTCTGTCCCCCTCCAAATAACTATTCTGTCAGCTTGTTATAGTGCATGAAATTTCATCATTAGAAAATCATTGCTGTTCTGAATTTTGAATTTAAAAATAATCCTTTACTAAAATGCACACACTCTTCAACATGTATTTCTTTGCTTTTCTTTCCCAGTACAGACTTTCTAGGTAGCAGTGATGATGCAATTGGAAAGACACTTTAGGGAGGTAATGATAGTAAAAATGAAATGGTTCACAGTTTTGTTGAGGTTGGACCTTCACACAGGATTGATAGGGAGCATGTTCTTTAGCTTCTAAGCCATGTTGTAAGGGCACAGCTTCATGTAGAAAACCTTACGGGCCAGAGAGTTATTAATCTATATGAAGAAGATGCCAGTTTGTTTCTGTAATCAGGAGGGTCCAAGATCACTCCCTTTCATTCTCCATTGATCTCTGAAAATCTGTAGAATTAAATATAGTCACAACTGCTGTGACCAACTAAGTAATTACCCTGCTAAAATTATGTTCTTGTTTCTCCAGAGCCACTTGTCTAGTGGAAATCCATTTGCTACTTAGGTCTTCAGTTTTCTATTGTTGGACCAATGAGGGAGTTGAAGATTGCAGAAAAAAAGAGAGAAAAATTTCTACCAAGCCATGACTAAAGTAATGAACAACAAAGCTTGCCTGACCTCAGGATTGTTTGCTTCCATTTCTTCAAGTGACTTAAAGGCAATGACCTAATTTATGGGCTCTCATCCTGATACATTCCTAGTTGAAATGTTCTTCTAATCATTTAAATCCCCCGTGCCTCCCATGTGTAGAACGATTCATGTTCTCTGTAAAGCACTCCCTTCCATTCTCGTCCGCACAGTCCATACTGCTGACCTCTTATTGCTCTTATCATCTCCTTAGACTGTTACCATTTTATTATTTTGCAGTATTATGCATCAGGTTCACAGGCATTCATTGTATCTCTCTAACCAACTGTAAGCCCCTTAAGGAGAGGGATGGCATCTTATAGATTCCCTGTGCTTAATGAATTACATGGCACTATAGTACTTTTTGCCCTGGAGGAGGGCATGACAACCCACTCCAGTATTCTTGCCTGGAGAATTCCATGGACAGGGGAGCCTGGTGGGCTACAGTTCATAGGGTCTCAAAGAGTCGAACATAGCTGAAGTGACTGAGCACGCACGCACAAATAGCACTTTTTGAATAATTGAATCAACCCATTTATCTCCAGTTCAGCTGTGATGCTAAGTTGCCAGCCTTGGGTTGGAATGAACTGTGTCAAAAGGAAAATATTAATGTTGATCAAGTCTTCAGTAGAACAGCTCCACTAGAAACCATAAATTCCCTCTAAAAATCAGATGGAGAATGTGCTTTGAATACATAATCCTGATCAGTGTGAGACACCAAGTGAAAAAACGTGAAGTATGATTTAGAGGAAAGAAAGAAAAAAATTTAAAAAGATTAGGGAATCTGGAAACTATATTTCGAGACCATAACCAAGAGAACAGTTCGTCATCATGTCTTTCCAAGGCATGATGTTTCGTAGCAAAGGGTGCTTTTAGAGGAAAAGCACTGACAGAGAGGAGGTTGTCGAGCTGATGATAAGTGAGCTCCTGGGAATAACTGAGACCGAAGAGCAGATCTAGAACTGGATAGACACAGCTGTAGAAATGAGAAAATGTATTGGAGACCCCTGGTCTGGAGGCTGGAAAATTTAGGGCCCACTTTGGATTAAAAATTGTACAGAGCCAGCCAGGGTGTATCTTAAGGACTATCCCAGAGAGTTGTGCAGTTACCCACAGTATGCATGGGCCTTTGGAGGTCTTGACTCCGTTTCTCATTCAGAAAGGAAGTGGAGAAGCTCAAGGGGTGGGATGTGAGGGAAATGAGACTGCTGAGAGTTTATTTCAGTCAAGGGTTGATTATCAGCTTCCATGACCCACGCTAAGGCTCTAGTTTATCAATCCCAGTGGGGCAGGTTATCCCTTGGCTAAAGACAAGAGTGGGCTTTGGAAAAGAAAGGGCAAGTGAAGAACAAATCTTTGTCCCTCCACTCCCCAAGCCATTCCATAAGCATTCAAGAGTTTGGTGTCCCTACAGGGTGTGTCAAATGGATTACTTCTTTTCAGCTGTATTTACCTGTCCTGAAGTTTGCTCGTTTCTAAGGATGAGATTTGTTCTTCCTGCTGGAGAGAAAATGGTCTGAACTTAGGAAAGGTACAGGAGCCCATGGTAATGCTTTCATTCTCTCTCTGGCGCTGATTCCTATCCATGTCCTTGGGCAAGACACTCTGCTTTCCCATCTCTAAAATGGGATAATAACTGCTTTAACAGAGATATCATGGGAATATGTCTATTTGCCAGGCCTCTCCCTTTGAAGTCTACAAGGATGTATTACATTGCTATAACTACCCTAACCCTCTCCCTTTGAAGACACAGGCATAAACCTGGAGGCATCTCAAATACATTTAATTGAGTCCATTTTTCACCCAGGAGAATTATAAGGAGGAGGACAAAAACATTTGAGTGTGAAAAGGTGACCATGTGGGTGGAAGAAGCATAAAATGGTAAGGGAAGATCTTTACAATCCTAAAAATAGTCAGAAGCCAAGTAATAATGATGTTAATCAGGAGCACCACCTGACTGTTTTTTTTTTTTTTTAATATAAAGACCCTCTGGAGGGTGTTGTAAACATCAATGAAAAATGCGAGTTGCCTTTGGGGCTGGAAGCTGAATTCAGAGGCACAGTTTACAGGGGGAAAAGGAGCCAGTATCAGAAGTCAAATGAGGAGTGAAAAGAGGGAGAAATTTGCCTCCTCGGGCAGGTTTGTAGCCCACACATCCTACTTTAGTGACAAAACGGTAATTCCAAAGCGAGTTCCAACTTTCAGCTGCAAGCCTTTATTATTCAAGATTCAACCTCAGTGCAAAACCTGTGGGTGATATTTCCCTCTTTCTCTCTCTCTCTTTTTTTCTTTTTACTCTTTCTGGACTGATTCTATTAATTTCCCCCAATGGCACGTGCAGCCCTGCACTGACGCTGCCATTGATGATCTTCTTATTCATCTTGTAGCAGAGAGGCCATTTGGATGAATATATGTTCCCCATTTTCTTTGCATTATAAATTCAGTGTTGTGGGAAAAGGAGCGAAATGTAATGGCAAGGCCTCCACAGAGAAATGTCCCTATTTGAGAAGAGGAGTTTTATAGGGGGGAACAATTGACAGCCTCTCAGTACAGTGGGCACATTTTTCTGTACAACTGCATCACCACTAATGATAAATGATGAATGTTTGATAGCTGGCTCCGTTGTCTGACAGCTACAGTTTTGGCCAGAGGGCCGTGGCAGGCTTTAGACTTCTGTTCAAAATGAGTTAAACATATTAGGCATTATGAAGGCTTGGAAGCCTCGAGAATGAATGCTGAAATGAGTGATCCGGGTAGGCTCCTGGGTACACAACTTGCAAAGCAGATGTCATTCTAATAATGTGTGATATAGAACATGCCTGGCCTAAACCCTGCTGGATGAAATATGAAGCCCCGTTGGTGATATTTAATACCATTTTATGAGGTGCCATCTTATAAAGACAATGCCCGCCGTATGTGGAATGCTTAAGGTATTTTGCCAAAGGCACAGGGAGGTATCTGGAGTAAGTAGAATTTTTATTATTTTATAAGCCTTTACTTTGTAATATTTCTGTTTCCACATTATTGTGGGGGCTTGCTGCCCTAGTCCTTCATCGAGCGAACTTGAGGAGCGGCTTGCTGGTAGATTGACAGATAGCCCTTGATGCTTCTGGAAGAAAAGGTTGGTAGCTCCTACCTAAATGCATGCTTCAGAAAGCCCTCAAGGAGGAAATACAGCTTTGCTACAAGCATTCTTTGAGCAGGGACTTTGAGGCCAGCATACAAAAATATTGCCATTTTTTCAAGTGGACAATTTCAAGCGTAATAGAAGATTAGTGTGCACTGCAGCTGGCCAGACTCATTTCCTCCTTCCTCTAGGCATCAGCTTCTGATGCTGGGGACCCACCAAACCTGCTGATTTTGGGGTCCTTTTCAGGCCATTCTAAGGTTGACCAGGCTTGTGAATCTTAACCACAGCATCCATATGGATCTTGCTGCCCCTGAACTCCTAGAAAATCTAAGCTTATGAACAGCGATGGCCCGGGCTGGAAGTGATCCTTAGGACTGCGGTGTGTGGTACAGAGAGAGAAAGGTCATTGCTGAAGATCATGAAGTGATAATAAGAGTAGCAAACTTAAAATGCAGCACACTCTACATTTTTTTTCTAACTGCATTCACAGTTACAACTCACATACCCCGTAAGGCATTCCAGAAGTTGTGTTAAGTACTGAGTCACTTCAGTTGTGTCTGACTCTTTGCAACTCTATGGACCGTAGCCTGCCAGGCTCCTCTGTCTGTGGGAATTCTCCAGGCAAGAATACTGGAGTGGGTCGCCATTTCCTCCTCCAGGGGATCTTCCCAACCCAAGAACTGAACCTGCATTGGCAGGCAGGTTCTTTTCAACTAGCGCCACCTTAAGAACCACGTAATTGTTCAGATTCAAGACACTTAAGAAAACCACCATGTTACATTTCTGAAGCAGTGTCTGTTCGCCTCATTTTGGTGTTCTGCTGCTGCTGCTGCTGCTGCTAAGTTGCTTCAGTCGTTTCCGACTCTGTGAGACCCCGTAGATGGCAGCCCACCAGCCTCCCTGTCCCTGGGATTCTCCAGGCAAGAACACTGGAGTGGGTTGCCATTTCTTTCTCCAATGCATGAAAGTGAAAAGTGAAAGTGAAGTCACTTGGTCATGTCCGGTTCTTCTCGACGCTATGGACTGTAGCCTACCAGGCTCCTCCATCCATGGGATTTTCCAGGCAAGAGTACTGGAGTGGGTTGCCATTTCCTTCTCTGCCTGATGTTCTGGGAATTGCCTTTTGTTCAAGAATCTGTTAGGGGAAGGGTCTCATATTTATTATTAATTAATGATGAAAAGAGGTAAAGTTTAAATTTTTTTTCTTTCTTTCTTTTTTTTTTTTTTGGTGGCAGGGCTTGTCGGATGTTATATCCTCCCACCAGGGCTTGAGCCCACACTCTCTCCAGTGAAAGCTTGGAGTCTCAACCATTGGCTGCCAAGGGATTTCCTAATTTTTTTTTTCTTTTTTAATAAAGAAATGCTTTCATTTTTTTGAGAGCTTGGAGAAATAGAAACTGGATCAATGAAACAACTTCCCAGCACATCTGCAAAGTAACATAACCAAGGTTATGGTTATGTTAACCAATGTAACATAACCAATTCTGAATTACTTCAGAATTCAGGACTAGTTCTTTGGACAGATCTCTGGCTCACAGCCTGTGAAATTCAGCAGTGTCCACTGTCAACTGTAAATGGTCTGGATGATGCCCACAGCCTGCTGTATGTGTGTGGCTAGGAAGACTACTCTTTCACATGCATTCCCTTTCTGCCACCATCAGTGACACTGTAACCATATGCTGACACATAGGCTGATGGGTTTGTTTTCCAATTGGTTTATGTATATATTTTCTGTTATTGTGTGATTTAGTTGAATATTTAGTAATTAATAAAATATGACTGCAAAAAGAAGGGAGTTGTTCCGTTATTGAAATGTGTGCTTTGGGATTACTTGATGATAGCAAAACACTGAAAAAAAAAAAAAAAAGTGTGCTGTTGAATTAGGCATGTGGAAGACATCTGCAAAGGACTGGAGGAAGATAATAAAAATTAAGAGCACTTTACATTCATATTGCCTTGCAAGTGTTTTAGTTCTTACCCCACTGTAAAGAAACAGATTTGAAACTGTAGCTGATGGGTGCCATGGGTATGGTTTATGCAAGAAAGATGACTTGAACTCCAAACAGGTGAGTCAAAGACAAAGCTTTGGTCTAGATGAGAAAATTATCTACTTTTATAAGTTTTAAGCTAAAATAAATATTTTAGTCCTATAAAGATGATTTTTGCAGTTCTCACTTTAACAGACTTTTTCCTTTCATCCTCTCACTCTAGGTCCTCATTGTAGAGACCCTGATCTGTCTGAGTTCAAACTGTTGAAGAAATCCAGGCATAATGATTACCTTCTTCAATGAGGTTAATTTTTCCTCCTATCTTTAGGTAAATAAAGGAAACTGGAAAAGTTTGATATGAGAAACAGAAAGACAGTGTTACAGAGTAGGAGCAAGAATATAAGATTTGGAACTTGATGACCCAGCTCTGTTACTTAGTACAAATAACCTTGAGGAGGTACGTCACTTAACCTTTCTGGACCTATTTCCTCATCTATAAAATGAAGATCATAATTTTCTTCCCTATCTACCTTGCATCGTTGCTCTGGCTAGCGAAAGATATAATGTGAAACCTTTTTCACATCATCTATGAATGTGAGTTACCCCTGTGGCTGCTACTGATGCCACTCTTCACACTGCCATTCCTACTGCTACAGCTACTACCTGGCACCCAGTTATTAGTACTAGGGGCTCAGGCAACTAGGGAGAGTGGGTACTGGTTCTCCTCAATTCCCCCTGTTTTCTGCAAGAGCAGCTTTGTTGAAAAGAAGGGGGAGTGTTTGTTTATGGTTTGGAAGACCATTTTCTAGTTTCTTCCTTGCCACTCACCCCACGTGGGACTCTGGAGAAAGCACCTCAGCTCTTACTTGTGTGAAATGAGGGGGATGCTACGAACAAGCAGTTTTCAAGCAGTTTCTCTTCAGGACCTAGGTATCTGCTTCCACCCCATCATTATTTCATTATTATATGATTTTATATAATATTTCTATGTAAAATTTTGTTTAAAGATGAAAATAAGTTACTATAAAAGGGACTTACAAATCCACTGGGTTAGTGGCTCCCTAATGTCTCTTTTAGCTATGAGACTTTTCCATTAGTCATTCTGTTAATAATTATGATCCCCATACCCTGAATCTCAGAGGCTGTGGTTACTTAATTTCCAACTCGATCACCAGAGCCAACAAGAACAAATTGTCCAAGCAATTAAGTATTTTGCATATGTGTAAGTGCCAGCTTTCAGCATGTGGTCTGGCCCTTCCTTTGTGGACAATGGCAGGCTCAAAGTCCATATGACAATATTTTCTATGCCAGATCTTGGGTCTGTCCTTTAAATGGGACCTGAGACCCCCCTCACACTTCTCAAGAAAAGTCAAAGAGATTGGCAGATTGATGATTGTCTATCATTTTAAACTAAGGTGTTTTGAAGGTCTGTAGGCCCCTCCCCCAAATAGGGGCATTAAAGGAAAAGAATGAGTGACTGCTATGAATCCCTTATTTAAGTCTCTTCGTATAAAATCCTGATTGATCATTCTTTAGCTGTATATATCCTGATAAATCAATTGGGGGAGAAATTGCTGAGGAACAGAGAAGTTGTGATTGGATGTTATCATAAGATCTAGCCTCAGCCCCAGAAAAGGTATTAAAAGGAATCAGATTATTTCTCTCTTTCCAACCCTTTGCTGGAAGGTTCTGAGACTGTTCCTCCAAAGCATTCACTAGAGGCTGTGATCAAGGCCCTTCTGGTGCAAAGCCCCACTTCCTAATGACCCCCTTGTGACTTTGAGTACAAAATTTCTATGTCCATTGAAGACTCCCTCACCTACAGTGGGTCACAATTTGATTACTTGGTGTGGAGAATTAGGGGATACTGAAACTCCTTGACTGGACTCTTTCTCTTGAGTCCCATAATATCCAGTTCATTGTGATCAAAAGAATCTTACTGAGAACTTACCAAGGCCAGAGAAGTGAAGCATCCCTAATTTTCATAGGTTTCTGAAGCAATTTTTTTATTGGAATATAATATTTTACAAAGTGGTGTTGGTTTCTGCTGTAACAATGTGAATGAGCCATATATATACACATATCCCCTCTTTCTTGAGCCTCCCTCCCCTCTCTACCGTGCCACCCCTCTAGGTCATCACTGAGCACTGAACTCAACTCCCTGTACTATATAGTAGCTTCCCACTAGCTATTGAGTGCTGGTACCAACAGGCTCATGGTTCTCAATTGTGTTCTGTGAATGTTCACCAAGGATATAGAAGACTCCTCATTCTGATTTGCATTGGTAGTGAAAAAGGAAGTTTTGCTCTATTGCTGGCCAGTATAGAGGTCTCATTTTTCCTACAGTAGGGTACAGATTTTTGCCAGAAGGGTCAGATACCTGAATGAGTGAGGTAAACAATATTTTGGTTGTTGGATGGTTATGACAGGCACCGTGTACATGGTTATTGTTTTCAATGCTTTAGAATTCACTACTTAATTTTTGGAATAGTTAATTTATGGAACATAATTGTATGAGATACATACCATTGCCAGTACTTAGGAGTTACAGATGTCTATCTTTTGTTGTTGTTCAGCTGCTCAGTTGTGTCCTACTCTTTGTGACCCAAGGGACTGCAGCACACCAGGCCTCTCTGTCCCTCACCATTTTCTGAAGTTTGCCCAAGTTCATGTCCATTGCAATGGTGATGCTACCCAGCCATCTCATCCTCTGATGCCTTCTTTTCCTTCTGCCTTCAATCCTTCCCAGCACTAGAGACTTTTCCAGTGAGTCAGTTCTTAGCATCTGATGACCAAAACTAGAGTTTCAGCTTCAGTATCAGTCCTTCCAATGAGTATTTAGGGTTGATTTTCCTTAAGATTGACTGGTTTGATCTCCTTGCTGTCCAAGGGACTCTCAGGAGTTCCTATCTAGAAGTTGCTCAGTCGTGTCCGACTCTTTGCGACTCCATGGACTGTAGCCTACCAGGCTCCTCAGTCCATGGGATTTTCCAGGCAAGAGTACTGGAGTGGGGTGCCATTTCCTTCTCCAGGGGATCTTCCCAACCCAGGGATCAAACTTGGTCTTCCACATTGTAGGCAAACGCTTTACTGTTGGAGCTACCAGGGAAGGTGGTCTAGGAACATATGAATAAAAACAAAAATAATTTCTCCTGAGGGTTAACCTCTAAAGTCAACATCCACTGGGTCAGAGCATAGACAAGTAAAACCTCCTCCTTAGACAAATGATCGAATGAATTTCCTCTTAAAAAATACCTGGCTTCAAATCAAGTCACTGAAGTGGCAGAGCTGTATAAATAAATGTTTACCAGAGAACGGACTAATCAAATATAAAAGTAGAAAAAGAGGAGGATCCCAGCTGTAAACTACGGCTCATCAAACTGCCATCCAGGGTAGAAGGAGTCTGAGTTTGTTAATGTCATGCTGTGGGCAAAATAGATATGTTAGGTGATGCCATCTACATGCCATCCATATAACTGATTCTTCTTGTTCTGTCTTATGCAAACTTCTCGTGAGAGTTCACCTAACCACGAGGCTCTAGCCTTGGGAAGAATACTACCTGGGCAGTCACACTTGAGGATTTTGGTCTAAGTGAGAGTAATATTTCTCATTATAAGTGAATAAATGAACACTTAGGTTTTACAATTCTCTTGAGCCTGTCTTGCATGAGTCAACTAGTAAGAGATGGACTGTTCTTGGTGCTGACAAATCAGCTTCCAAATGGTGTCAGAAATTCAGATTAGACCTTAATTAACCATGGATGTAGTTGCCTGTGGGCTTCCAGGTGGCCCAGTGGTAAAGAATCTGCCTGTCAATGCAGGAAACGGGGACATGGGTTCAGTCCCTGGGTTGGGAACATTCCCTGGAGGAGGAAATGGCAACCCACTCCAGTATTCGTGCCACAAAAATCCCATGGACAGAGGATCTGGAGAGCTGTAATTCATGGGGTTGCAAACAGTCAGATGTGACTGAGCACACACACAGTTGCCTGTGTCCATCAGAGTAAATACATCAACAAAGTGAATATGGCCCTGGGAGGCCTCATGGCAGACAGCTTTTTGGCCCTCTCATGTAGGCATACCCTTCTGAATATCTGCATTGTGTCACCATTTTCTCTAATTGGACAGGGGGCAAAAGACAAAAGAAATATTGAGCGCTTAAGTCTATAGTTTAACATCTTCAGTTTTTATATTTGTCTTGCTTAGACCTTGAACACTGGGTCAAGACTTGGGTTTGCATTTTCTTTTTACTTTCTTTTTTTTAATTTGAGAGTTTTATTGAGGTTTAATTGTCATATAAACCCGCTAGGCTTTAGGCAACCATTGACGGGTTTTCATCCCTAGCCCCTTGTCTTTTTTCGTTTATTTTATTGAAACGTGGTTGATTTACAATGTTATGCTATTTTCTACTGTACCACAAAGTAACTCTGTTTTATATATAAATACATACATACTTTTCATATTTTTTCTATTATGGTTTTTACAAAATGTTCAGTATAGTTTCTCCTTCTATACAGTAGGACCTGTCATTTTTTCATTCTATATATAATAGTTTGCATCTGCTAATCTCAAACTCCCAATCCCTCTCCAAACCCTCTTCCTTTGGCAATCAAAATTCTGTTCTCTATGCCTGTGAGTCTGTTTCTGGTTCACAGGTAAGTTCATTGGTGTCATTTTAGGTTCCACATATATCACATGGTATTTGTCTTTCTGTTTCTTCATTTAGTATGATAATTTCTAGATCCATACATGTTGTTACAAATGGCAACATTCCCTTCTTTTTTGTGCCTGGCCTTGTCTTTTTAAATCAACCTCTTGTTTTCACTAGTAACTAAGAACCTCGTATTACCATCTTCAAACCAGTTGCCTACATCAACTTTTCTAGCTCTATTNTAATTTCTAGATCCATGTATGTTGTTACAAATGGCAACATTCCCTTCTTTTTTGTGCCTGGCTTTGTCTTTTTAAATCAACCTCTTGTTTTTACTAGTAACTAAGAACCTCGTATTACCATCTTCAAACCAGTTGCCTACATCAACTTTTCTAGCTCTATTGGAGACTAGTGCCTGCATTTCACTTCTTACTGGAAGAATTTCCTATTAATAAGGACATCCTTGTCTGAGCTGTGTTCTGTAGGGTGCTGCTATAATCATTGTACTTCACCTTCCTGTGGGACTGTCTACCTATGAATTCTGTTGTGTCCTGATACCAACCCACCATTAACTAGTTTCCATCTTTATTGGCTACCAGGCTCTGCAAGGCAAATAACTTTGTCCTGCCATTGCGCCACTGTAATGATAATGTCTGGTGTCCACTTGGCTACATGTCTTTCTTGCCTGCTCCTGGAAATGTCCCTGAAGCCACTGGTTTAACTAGTTTTTGGCTTCTGGTCATTCTACAACTAATCTGTATCATCATCAGTTCACTACAGTACTCCCAAGAAAGCTTTTAATACTAAAATTAAGCCAAGCGTATTTTGATTATTTCCTGATTCAGAAAGCTCCATTATCTTAGTGCGCCATTATGGATACCATTGGCCTGCAAGTAGGTTAAATTGTTTTACTGGTTAGTAGCAAATTCTGGGTTATGGAAAAGAGGGTAAATGGTGATAGTGACTAGATTCCAGCTGATAAGAGGAGTCAGGGAAAGAAAGTCATTGCACGGGCCATCGGACAGTTTTCAGCATGTTACCGTGGTTTCTATCTAGTGTTTGAATACTGAGATTTTTTTTAGGGGAGGAAACTCAAAAGGGCAAAAGGTAATTCCAGCTTCTGGAATTACTCTAAAGAAATACCTGCTTGATTATTCTAGCCCCAGCAACATTCCTGGAACTTTGATGCTTCCCTTACTGGTGACAGTGGGTCTGTTCCGGGTATACTACTTAGTCAGCTCATTAGGATTGGGATGATGGGAGAAGTGCTCTTCTTTGAAAAACCTGAAATTGTATGGCTTGTAGCTAGTTAAAAAGGTGGCACTGTGATAAAGACTCTGCAATGCAGGAAACGAAAGAGAAGAGGGTTCAGTCCCTGATCAGGAAGATCCCTTGAAATAGTAAACGGCAACCTGCTCCAGTATTCTTGCATGGAAAATTCCATGGACTATTGCATGAGTGTGCACAAACACACACATGCACACACAAAAAGACTCTTAAAGTCTTTAGTCTCATTTATTTACTGGTACCCTCATGTATTATTCCTACCTATGATACATCTGAATACCTTGAGCTGTCTCAGAGTTCCTAATGTGCCCCCAAACACAATTAAGTTAAACTGATGTATCTCATAAGCTCAAGCCATATAACTAAGAGAAGAGTATTGTCCGAAACTTCAAAAATGATAGAGAAAGCCAATTTTAAATATAGTGACAATAGCTGATACGTATCTAAATAAGGCTTCCAATATACAAAGTTGTTATAAGACCAGTTAGCTTAAAATAAATACATTCTGGTACTTATGTACAGCTTGGCAACTATTGTTAATAATGCTGTATTGCATATTTGGGAGTTGCTAATTTAAAAGCTGTCATTACAAGAAAAAAATGTAAGTATTTGTGGTGACAGACGCTAACTAGATTTAGTGTGGTTATAGTTTTGCAATATATACAAATATCGAATCATTATGTTGTACCACTAAAACTAATATAATGTTATTTGCCAGTTGTACCTCTTTAATAAAAAAAATGCCAGTTAGTTAGCTTTGCACAGAGTAAATCTCTATAATCTAGTAAATTGTAAAATTTCTAGCCTTAGTTTAGCCTTTTATTCCTTTCTGTGATGGAGTTGATTGTGTGTGTGTGTGTTTTATAAGCTTGTGTTCTGAGGAGGTGAGTGGAGAATAGACATGAAAATGGAAAAAGTTATTAATAGTACAAATCCTCCTCACAGCTGATAATGGTAAATCAGTAGCATGGTCATTACATACAAGCAAATGCATTTTGATCTCTTTACTCTTTCAGGGAATTAAATTAGTTCTCTTGCTTTAGGTTTTTCCCTTGACCAGAATTTTAGGGAAATTGGGTAATAGTGAAAGTTAGGGGAACATTATATGACTATCTCCTTGAATGATGAAATAAGAATAAAAATGATATAATAATCTGCACAAGTACACTTAATTATGAATCATTAGCTTGTTTCATTCATTCATTCAATACCTGCTTATTGAGCACTGGGCACTATTGGGCAAACACTATGACTGTTTGGGACATTAACATGAACTTGACAGTCTCTTCTCACATTGTGGTTGATGATGAACCTTATTTTCTGAAACAATGAAATGATTCTCCCAGCATAAAACCTGTCTCATAGGCTCGGTTCAGTTATTGTTTACTGAAAAAAGTCATTGTTTCCCAAAGTGTGCTCTGTGGAACGCCAACCTGGAAGTGCTCTGGTGAAAAATAATGAGGAAGAGATTCCTGGTCAAAATGTTTGGAAAATAGTAGCTATTATTTTTATCTCTTGAGGATTCAGAAAACACAGTTCTATATTTAAGGCTCTGAGAATTTTAATCTAGCATTTCCAAAACTCATTTAAATGGGATACCTTTTTTTAAGTAAACTTAATAACCCCCAAGGAACACATGTTAGGGAATACCAGGCTAAATGAAAGTGAAAAAAAAGACCTCTAATAGTTTATACAAGCCATGGAAACCTTCAATTCCTCCCCTGACTGCATGACTGAGGCCTCATCCCTCAGGGGCCTCATTATTGTCTTCTTGACTTAGTGCAAAAGAGAAATGTTGACCCAGTATTAATAATAATATTGGAATATATACATATACACACACACGTGTGCACATATAAAAAACATGCATATACACATATATGTATATAACACACATATATGCACATATATGTATATATATATTTATAAAGCAAAACATCACTAGACAAAAACACCAGCCTTAAAAAAACCACCCCCATTGTAGTTCTTATGGAATCACACTTCAAGCAAATTCTAGATATATTTCTACCCCAAGTCACCTCTACAATTTTTATATTATTAACCACATGAGTAGAATTTAATGAGAATAACTCAAATGAAACTTGCCCTCACACTACCTTTGATTGTCAGTTTCCGTTTCCTGAATGGCATTGATAGGGGCTCTACTTGAAATCCTTCCGAAGTCTTTGAGGATTCCTTCTGTGTTTAAGACGAATGAATCAAGGTTAATTGAATAAAAATGAGAGAAAATGTGTTTTTATGTTGCTCTGATAAATCTGTGGCCAGGCAGTAATTGCAAAACAATACATAGGTGAGAAATAGGAGCTGACAACGCAAAGTTGTGAATGCTGATTGTATGGAATTACATTATTGCACTGGATAACTCAGCCTCCTGTCTATCACATGCTTCCTTGGGAAATACTTGGAAACCAGGTGCATATTTCTGTATCTATTATTTTAGTTATACAGGTCGTTTGTTGAACAGGACTTTTATTTTTGGTTCCCAAAGTTGACTTCATTCCCTGAGCAGTGTGACTTGAGTTTCTTTCATGTATAGCCCTGTTAGAGGCTCCATGAAATTCTTCCTTTTTTTCCTTTCCTTCTGGATATTGTTGCCACTGTCAAATGGGAAATACATAGAAATAGGAGATTAAAAATGTAAATTTTATAAACAGAAATCAAAGGTCCTAAATCCTTAGCAAAGAAAAGCCAACATAAGTAAGAACATTAAAAAACATACATAAATAGTGCTTCCAGGCTGAATATGTTAAATAATTCAACAGTTAAGTCATAAGCGTTCTTAAACTTAAGTATAAAAATGCCCTTGATAATATTTCACAGCCGTGCATTTCTTTAAAATATTTAGCATTCTCATTAAAGAGAATGACTTTAGTTTATATATTAGTTACACTCCTGCTTGTTAATATGAAGGAATTTAGGAGCAAAAAGCATTCTTATGTATATAAGCAAAAGGCAATTTACATACAAAGTTGGACAACTATTCACTTTTTATTTATTTCTGGATCATCAGCATCTACATATAACTATACAGCATTTAAACAAATTTGTTTCTTAATGTGCAGTATTAATATTCTCTGCCCCAAAGTGCCATTTGCTAATGCCATTGTGAAGACAGGTTCCTTCAAAGCTACACGGAAGTCCCTGCTTTAGAAAGACTTAATGAACCTTACGTTTTTTGGAATACTGCACAGTGTAATGCCTATTACATATTCATTGCTAGAATGGAAGATTTCCTTTAACTCTGAGCTTCCTGGTCTAGTTCTCTGTAAAACATTGTCAAAAGTCACCAGAGACTCTTGGAAAATTGTGACTCTTGATAGCAGGATGTAACGGGGAAGTTTAGAGGAGAGAAGCCAGGAGCCGATTGCCCCACAGGGAGACGTTCTGACAGACAAATGGATGGATAATACGATTTTTGACATAATGGGATGAAAAAGTTTATGCCAGAAAGAACTGAATTAAAGTTATTACTTTCAAAGAAAGTCTGAAGTTTGAAATCATCAGAATTTCCAATGTGTGCTTCATTTTACTGCTTATATGCAGAAAAGATTTTAAAACAGAGATGCTGTTAACTGATTTATAGAGTTTACTAACAAGGCGGCCATAAAATTTTAGTTACCTCTTTGGAAATATTCACAACAATAAACACGATATTCCTTTTTCCTCTCTCATATTTTTAATAAAGAAAATCTAACATTGTTCTTTTATATTCCTACTTTTTCAGTATAAAATTCAGACAGATATTATTCAGACCTGGAGGGATACACTTCTGGGGCATAAAAGAATGGGAGATACCATGGTGTGGCTGTTTACCTTTGTTGAAAGATGCATCATGATATGATGAGGGAATTGGGAATCAGCAGTGATGACTGGGCAGCAGGCCTCTGCAGATGCGGTGAGGACTGATTTGAGAGGTGCCACCTCTCTCTCCTTTATATTTACTCTGGGTGACTCTAGGGTGCCAGCACCAAGAAGTAGCAGCAAATGCAGCCACCCCTAACAGTCAGCTCTGAATAATTGGAAAGATAATGCTACCTTCATGCCCCTAATGTTCTCCATTCTATTTCAGATGCTTTAAAAAATCACACAACCCCATAACTGGCTTTCATTATATTCTTTCTTGTTCATGTTTAAATTAGATCGTACTATCATTTCATTTTTTTTTAATTTAAATTTTTATTTTTACTTTATTTTACTTTACAGTACTGTATTGGTTTTGGCATACATTGACATGAATCCGCCACGGGTGTACATGAACTCC
>SJYX01005930.1:312600-332834 GCA_006410675.1 Oreotragus oreotragus | reverse complement strand
ATGGGCTGCCGTCTATGGGGTCACACAGAGTCGGACACGACTGAAGTGACTTAGCAGCAGCAGCAGCCAATACTTTGGCCACCTGATGCAAAGAACTGCCTCACTGGAAAAGACCGTGGTGCTGGGAAAGATAGAAGGCAGGAGGAGAAGGGGATGACAGAAGATGAGATGGTTGGATGGCATCACTGACTCAATGGACATGAGTTTGAGCAAGCTTCAGGAGATGGTGATGGACAGGGAAGCCTGGCATCCTGCAGTCCATGGGGTATCAAAGATTTGGACAGGCCTGAGCAACTGAACTGAACTGATCATTTCACCAAGCACAGTACTTTGTGCCTACCCCCATTTACTTCTTACTTTGTATGGGTTTTATTCATTTAGTGTCTGTCTCCTTTAGACAGAGTCATTGTCTAGAGAGTCTCCATAGAGAGTCACACTATGCCCTTTTTTCTTATCAGTGCCTGCTGCTGCTAAGTCACTTCAGTCGTGTCCGACTCTGTGTGACCCCATAGACGGCAGCCCACCAGGCTCCCCTATCCCTGGGATTCTCCAGGCAAGAATACTGGAGTGGGTTGCCATTTCCTTCTCCAATGCATGAAAGAGAAAAGTGAAAGTGAAGTCGCTCAGTCTGTCCGACTGTTAGCGACCCCATGGACTGCAGCCCGCCAGGCTACTCCGTCCATTGGATTTTCCAGGCAAGAGTACTGGGGTGGGGTGCCATTGCCTTCCCCGTATCAGTGCCTACTACCCTGGGATTAGGGAAACATACACTCTCAGCATTGAGCAACAGAGTGTGTCTTTCATTTTGCACCATGCATGCCTCATTTATCTCATGGAACCCTTGACTCTGGTGCTATCAGAGTGCCTGGTATATAACTAGAGCTCAATATATACTTGGCAAATGTCAAAATGCCTTACTACATGAATAAAATTTAAAGCATATTATCTATTTTTGGAGTAAAAGTGTTAGTTGCTCAGTCATGTCCAACTCTTTGCAACCCCATGGACTGTAGCCCACCAGACTCTTCTGTCCATGGAATTCTCCAGGCAAGTATATTGGAATGGGTTGCCATTTTCTTCTCGAGGGTAACTTCCCAATCCAGAGACTGAACCCGGGTTTCCTGCATTACAGGCAGATTCTTTACCATCTGAGCCAGCAGGAAAACCATTGTTGAAATAAACCTCTTAATAAACTTGTTCTCTTGCCCTCAACTTTTTAGAAGGTAGACAATCATCACCATATTGCGTCTGCCAGAAATATGTTTCATTTAATTACACAGGAAAAGGGGACACTCTAACTTAGTGAGGAGGTGTATCTTAAACAGTAGAAAGCATTTGCCACTCCTGGACTCAGACAGTAGAGCTCTTATGATCCAAAGTAAGAGTTGCTTTCTAAGTAGTGGCTTAAAAACCATAGTTCTTTAAAATTAAGTATATGGAATTATGAATATCAAAAGCAAACAGGAAAGGAAAATCAAGAGTGAAAAGAAAGAATAGAAAATAAAAGGATACAGAGGAAAGAGCAAAAATTCATGAATTCATAAACTGGCTGTGTGTATGACAAGATAATCCCGTGGCATGTATGTTAGCAAGAAATATCCTGACAGTTCAGTGACTAGAAAGCACTTGTGTAGACTCACAGTGCTTACCATTAATAGGAAAGGGGAGAAAAATGTAGATCCTGGGAAAGCAGTACTGTTTAAAATAATATAGGAAATGATAGTATGATGCCATTTGATTTTTTTTTCTATCCAAAATAATGTTATTCTAACCAAAATAACCCTAGGCTTAAAATGACCGTCAGATGAATAGATTCTAATTTTTAAACTTGAGGATCACCTGTCAACTTTGATTCTTAAGCCTTCATTGCAAAGGGCTATCAGTTCATGACAGTGATAGTTAAGAAAAAAAATGTGTTTAATATTTGAATTAGAAATATCTGCTTGGGAATAAGATGGTAGACAGTGATGATGATCAACATACATGAGTTTTTATAGTGTTTTATTAAATGCATTCTCCAGATTTACTTCGTTTGATTCCCATAGGAATCCTATGGCATGTAGGCACTGGAGCAGTCACAATATCAAAAAGGAAACAGGTTCACAGAAGCCCAGCAACTTAACTGAGGTCAACTGATGAGTACACAGCCTCAGCCACGCAGTCTTAAAACCAAATGGAAAGAGCATTCGTTTCAGGGCTGTCATTTAAATGTATCTCAGATCACATCACACAGTTGAAACCACTATTGAGTTATTCTATAAAGAGCTACAGGCCTGCCTTATGATATTTTAATTTCATATGTGTGCCTTAACACATCATATCCATTAAAAATACTTTAGGGGGTTATTTGATGCTTGCTGGGTGCCTTCCTAGTTTTAAAAGGACACAGCTTGTGTTAATGGAATTCATATCAACATTTGAGATGACTGAAGAACAGAAAACCTAATGTGAGCTCTTTTTGTATGGAAAAAATGCCATGTTCTCCTAATTATGACAGGTGCAAAAACCACTGTTTTTAGTCAATGCTGTTTGAGTCAGAATCTCACAAAAGAATGGCTGGACAAGCCAGCAGTTACCAAGGAGAGGCACTGGGCATCTTCTGGGGCTGGAGAACAGGTTGGCACATTGCTCAGCAGTATACTGGGTATATTTGGATGACATTTATTGGAAAATGATCCAGTAATAACCTGCCAAAGCCCTTAAACAGAAGTCCTTGTGCCCGGCATCAACTGTTCAGCTTCTAACTGTTTAGTGGACATTCTCTCTTGGATGAGTTTCAGCCATGTCAGCCCCCAAAGTGCAGTAAACAAAACCACAAGGTGTGAGAGAGACACACAAAATCATGTGACTGCAAAGCATCAAAGGGAAGTAACACCATGAACATGAGATTGCCAAGGGTGTCGGCATCAACTGTTCAGCTTCTAACTGTTTAGTGGACATTCTCTCTTGGATGAGTTTCAGCCATGTCAGCCCCCAAAGTGCAGTAAACAAAACCACAAGGTGTGAGAGAGACACACAAAATCATGTGACTGAAAAGCATCAAAGGGAAGTAACACCATGAACATGAGATTGCCAAGGGTGACCAAACAATATAGTAGAGGCTGCCCACAGGGATGCTGTTGCTGTTCACAAACAGTTGACATCTGCCACCTAGACCAGAAATCATCTGGAGACCCCAGAACACAGTTGCAACAGAATGGTATGCCAAAAAAGTCAGGGGAAGAATCTTGGATTCCAGGGGAGAAAAACAATTAGAAGGCTCATAGTATCTCAACAGTCTCTCTCTCTTCGTAGCTCTCTTTCCCTTACTTTCTATCCTCCCAGGTGCACATATACCTGCTTATATAAATTTATGTGTACTCAAGTATGTATGAATAGAAAAGCATACAAGAGAGAAAAACAAGTTGTGCCTGCCAGTACCAAGCAACTATGCGGTTAACTCCTTTTGGGTTTCATGTCCTATGTTTGGGGAAAACTAAATCAGTTCTCACTGGATTTGCAAACAGTCATGTACTACTAATGGGAAGCATCACAACCCATAAAAGTCAGACCAGATGTAGCCCCTTAATATATTTGAAGACTTGGTCCAGTGTGTGGACATTATGTTGTCCACATGCAGAGATGCATGCCAATTGGTCCCTTGGCAACTCTTTACCGTGGTGATCCTGAGAAATTTAAATTTTGTCCAGAAGGGGAATTTGGAAACCCCTTGATGTGGTAAATTATTGAAAGTGAAAGTGAAAGTCATTCAGTCGTGTCCAACTCTTTGTGACCCCATGGACTATACNATTATGTTGTCCACATGCAGAGATGCATGCCAATTGGTCCCTTGGCAACTCTTTACCGTGGTGATCCTGAGAAATTTAAATTTTGTCCAGAAGGGGAATTTGGAAACCCCTTGATGTGGTAAATTATTGAAAGTGAAAGTGAAAGTCATTCAGTCGTGTCCAACTCTTTGTGACCCCATGGACTATACAGTCCATAGCTTTCTCCAGGCCAGAATGCTGGAGTGGATAGCCTTTCCCAACCCAGGAATCGAACTGAGGTCTCCTGCACTGCAGGTAGATTCTTTACCAGCTGAGCTGCAAGGGAAGCCCAAGAATACTGGAATGGGTAGCCTATTCCTTCTCCAGTGGATCTTCCCAACCCAGGAATTGAACTGGGGTCTCCTACATTCCAGGTGGATTCTTTACCAACTGAGCTTTAAGGGAAGCCCATTACTTGGTTTAGAAATGGCACTGCTTAAGATGACAAGCAACGTCTGCATGTTGGGTTCCAGGAGTCTTTCAATAGAAGCAAGTCCATCATATGACAGCAAGTTGTTTATGAGAGATGCAGGCTGAGAAACCACACAAGAGAGGCACCAGCGACCCAGCTCCATAGAGAAAAGTTGAATCCAGGTGAAGTCCTGGAGAACCAGATTTGAAGAGTAGCATACGTGTAGCTGTACCTAGTGGAAATTCCATGTAAGACTTGCGTTTCACCCTTCTAATGCTTTGGAAATATAAACCTCCCTTCACTTGGGAACTTCTGCATTCCCAAGTCTTTTTCATTCTTGGTAGGTTTTTATTATTTAATTTGTTGATTATTAGGTGTTTTCTGAGACCTTTACTATGATGTTAGATGACTATGTTAGACTAAGAAGAGTGCCTAGGATCAAACTGACTTCATGAGAACCATAATGAAGTTCTCATTATGGTGGCCTCAGTGAGGATATTGAGTTTTCCTCAATCCTTGGGAAAGGGCAGGCTACTCCCTGGGCCTTAGGGCACATGCCCCTTTACTCTCTGTTTTCATCAGTCCTTCTCTATAGCAGGGGTGGGGGCAAAAATTGTTCATGAGATGCCAGCTGGGCTCTGCCAGCCTTACACTGTGAGGCACTCACGTACACTGTCTATGCCTGCGCTTCTCTGGCAGAAAAATGGGAAGATAGGAACTATAGTTTTCTAAGCTCCTGGGGGTTCTCCTGTTCTGACTCCTATGCTAGCTGAGCCAGTTTTATTTAAAACATTCCTGATACCAAATGTGTGGGCCCTTCCATACCAACAACCAATCCTCCAATTCTCCTGCGTCAATTGCATGCCCAACAATTCAGTTCCATTTAGTTCTGACACTGTGGTTAGTACATGCCCACAGGTTCAGGGCCCAGTCCCATAGACTATCCTCGCTTCTGGCCTTCCAATCCCAACCCCAATACTTCTGAGCAACTGACTATACAGTCAGTTGAGGTTTGATAATTCCTTAGACTTACTCACAGACTTCACGCGTGCCTGCTAAGTTGCTTCAGTCTCGTCTCTTTGTGACCCTATGGATTGTAGCCCACCAGGCTCCTCTGTCCATGGATTCTGCAGGCAAGAATACTGGAGAGAGTTGCCATGCTCTCCTCCAGGGGATCTTCCCAACCGGGGATTTAACTCACGTCTCTTACTTCTCAGGCATTGGCAGGCAGGTTCTTTACCACTAGCGCCACCTGGGAAGCCCCAAACCCCTCCAAGAGATGCTTGACTTGCTCTTCTTGCTTTAGCATCAAAGATACAGGAACTGCCAGTGGCTGGGAGATGGGGGCGGGAACAGCGCAGAGAGCTTTCTTTCTCATTGGTGTGCAACTCTCCAAGCACCTCACTGTGTTCATCAACCCGGAAGCTCTCTAAATCCTGTCACTTAGGGGTTTTATATACGCTCTCTTCCGTGGGCTTCCCTGGTGGCTCAGAGGTTAAAGCGTCTGCCTGGAATGAGGGTGACCCGGCTTCGATCGCTGGGTCAGGAAGATCCCCTGGAGAAGGAAATGGCATCCCACTCCAGTACTCTTGTCTGGAGAATTCCATGGAGGGAGGAGCCTGGTAGGTCCCAGTCCATGAGGTCGCAAAGAGTCGGACAGGACTGAGCGAATTCACTTTCACGTTCACTTTCTGTGGACATGATTGATTAATTCACTGCCCTTTTGGCATGAACTCAATCTCCAGCCTCTCTCCCTTCCTCTGAGATCCTGAGGATTGGTCTGTCTCGTGACAGCCCCAATCTGAAGCCATCTAGAAGCATCCAGAGTCATCTCATTAGCATATCAATGACACTATTCACTCCTGAGAGTTCAAGGGCTTTAAGAGCTGTGTGTAAGGAGCTGCCAAAGACAAAAACCAAATATTTACTTGTTGTTCCACCATGCTATCCATTGAAGAAACTCCTCCCACATGACTACCTTTTTCACTTTCTATTCTATGCCCTGTGTCAGAACGTCCTTGAATTCAGCTACGCGTCCGGGTCCTCTTTCTGAGTGTCCTACCACAGCACTGCATTCCTCCTGTCCCCTTTGTCTCTGGGCAGAAAGACAGTGACTCCAAGCCATGACTCACAGCCCAGTCTTCCCAAAGTCTCCCAGATTGGCTTTCAGAGGACTAGTGCATTGCGGCCGAGACAGGAAAGAGAGCAATGAATAGAGGGAAGCCTTCTGTCATTACCAGAGGCATCATCGGCCTGAAACAATTGAGAAGGGTGTGACCCTCAGTCTGGCATTACTGAAAAAATTTCTCAAAAGCCCTTGCTTCTGCCCTCTAAGAGCACAGAAAACAGGTAATAGCACAAGTAACACAGATAGGGAACATACACACATAGTCAACAGTAGTTGTGTAAGCATCCAATAATTAACCACACTTACGAAACAGGTAAAAAGAACAGTTGACAAAACACAGGCCGGGTCTCTGGATCAGGGGGTGCTCTGTGACTAAAGGGAATGAATCACTTGGCCCTTCTGTGATTTTGTGAAATGAGGGCAATGATAACCCCATCTCAGAGCCCAAAAATAAAGACTAAGAGCACATCAGGACAGGTGGCCACGAAGTACTAGATGATGTGAAGGGCATCTTGCTCTGGGAGAAGGGTACTGAGCACTTCTGGCAGGTACTGTGCTGGTTCTGAACATGACGGGTGATTCTGGAGAAGGGCAGATGTGGATACACAGGTTACTACTGTGAGGCAAGACAGGAGTCAGTCTTAAGTAGGGGATACCTGAAGTCCTCTGTGACATTAATTCGTCACCCATCTCCATCCTTCTCAACCTCTCTGTCTCATTATTGCACTGAGGGCCCCTCTCCCTGGCAATCTCTCTCCTCTTGATTTCCATATCATGACAATGTCTTGATTTTTCTAGCTCTCACTTTCAAGCTCGGTAGTATAAGTAGTTTTTTAAAACTCTGGACACGTATTCTTTGTAATTATAATATGTAAATGGGTGAATGATGTTATGTGATGTGCATACATTGTGCTTTATGTAACCATTCTTGTGGGTAGGTATTTAGGTTGATTCTGTTTTCACTCCTTCAGTAGGTGAACAAGTCAGAGAATATGCTATGTTTTGTGCAATGCAGGGGTATGAAACCTGTATCCCTTATGGCTAGTCACATGTAAGAACTCTTCCATCACCTCCCTAACTTCATTTACATAATCTGTCAATGCTTCTTGCTCTCACTCTTCTATGTCATCCCTCAAAATCTGGACCTCCATCTTATTTCTTTTTTACTGTGATTCTCTTCCAAATGGACTCTAGAGGTCTCAAAAGCAACTCAGCTGAGGGCTCTCAAATATTAATAGATACCTGTCCCTGAAATCCCATTCAGCCATCCAGACTACCATCCATCCATCCATCTATCCACCTGTCAATTGTGGGGCCCCACAACACACCCCATTTATGTGCTTTTCCAGATTTTCTAAGATGAAGACATGGCTTCTGTCCTCAGGATATAAATTGACTAGTGGAGATGATGTAGAAGATAGACACACAAACATGTAATTAAGTACAATTTATCTAAAGTGGATGGCTGTTCCTGGTTGGGGCTTCTAGCTTGATGTAGAAAGTGGAAGGATGTGAGGGACTGTTTCTCCCAGATGACAGCTTTCTCAGGTGACATCCAACCTGAGTTCTGAAAGATGCATGAGCATTAATCAGGTGATAAAGGATAACAGAGAATGTTTTGGTCAGAAAAATAGCAAGAGAAAGGGAAAGGAAGAGAGAGAGAGAAAGGGTGTATTTGGGAAACTGTGAGCAGGTCAGTAAGCCTGTGCATGCGTGCATGTGTTTGCGTGTGTGTGTGTGTACACACGTATATGTGTGAAAAGGCAGTAGAACCCTGAAAGGAACCGTAGAATGGAACCTCTTGTTTATCACACTAAAATTTAGATTTTACTCAGAGGTAGTGGAAAACAAAGGATTTTAAGTGGAAGAGTAACATAGCCAGGTTTGCTTTTGAGGAAGACTGTTCTTCCTCAAATGTCCTGCAACCTGGCAGGACAGAGGCAAGAAGAGGAGTTATGTATGTGATAAAAGAGGTGATGAGGTCTTAAGTTAGGTGATAGTAAGGATGTAGAAAAGGGAGGAAATACAAAAGCTATTAAGGAGATAGAACTGAGAGAATAATTGATTGACTATTTGAGAAGACAGGGTTTGATGAGGAATGAACAGGAAGCCTTAGTGATTCCCAGGTGGTTGTCTGGTTGGCTAACCTTTCCTGCAGCTTCAGTATAGTTTGGACCAGCTGAGATCATTCAAGGAAAGTTGGTCAATCGTGAGACAAGAGGAAGGTCAAGGGCAGAACCCTGAAGATCACTAGTATTTGCATGGCAGCTCTTCGTCACAAAGGATGCTAAATTTACAAGGGCCCCAAAACAAAAGCTTCCATCATTAATTCAAGGCTCCCCAACAATACCCTCTAGTATTAAATAGTACTATAGCAATTGCTAAAATTCTTGACATTTGTTAAGTGTCAATAATGGTGTAAAGCAGGCTCTATTAATCTTTCATTGATGACAAATAGGGAGGTTAAAGTAACGTCCTCAAGTTTATACAGCTGGGAAGAGAAAGAATAAAATTCTGGCCCATGTCTGTCTAATTCCCAAATCACACTTCTCAAGTGTGTCACACTCTGGACACCTCGAGATGGTCCCTCCAGTCCACCATGCTGCTGCTACTTAGTTGCTTCAGTGTGTGCAACTCTGTGCGACCCCACAGACAGCAGTCCACCCGGCTCCGCCATCCCTGGGATTCTCCAGGCAAGAACACTGGAGTGGGTTGCCATTTCCTTCTCCAATGCATGAAAGTGAAAAGTGAAAGTGAAGTCACTCAGTTGTGTCCGACCCTTCATGACCCCATGGACTTCAGCCTACCGGGCTCCTCCATCCATGGGATTTTCCAGGCAAGAGTACTGGCATGGGGTGCCATCACCTTCTCCAGTCCACCATGCTAGCCCTGTCTATAACACTCTTTGGATTTATTTCCATCAATTCACACTCCAGCTTTCTCCAAGAAACCACACTTCTTCCTCTAAACCATTCTTCCTGACTCACTTTATCCTCTATATCTCATCTCCTCCGTGATTTTTTTTTTTAAATTATTGTTAGCAGTTTGTTCTTTCTGGTTTAGATTTTGGAGCAATTCAGCCAGAATATATTGAATGCTAATTGTATACCCAATGTGACAATAAGCACTTTCTCATATGTCACACAGTGACCTAGATCTTGATCATGTGCATACTACTCTTTGATGAAGTAAAAATCCTCAGCATGTGACTTCCACCTCCTTTTCAGGTTCTATGTTAGTAACATAGAGCTGGTTATGTATTGTTTCTTGCAAAGTGCTCTATAGGGATGAATACGATCAAGCGTTTATTAAGCACTTCATGTTTATCACTATGCTAAAGAGAGTAAAGTACAGGTAACACAGGAATAAATATATCTATATCTTTGTTGCTGTTGTTCAGTCATTAAGTCATGTCCTATTCTTTGTAACCCCATGAACTGTAATATGCCAGGCTCTCCCCTGTCCTCAACTATCTCCCAGAATTTGCTCAAATTCATATCCATTGAGTCAATGATGCTCTCTACCCATCTCATCCTCTACTGCCCCCTTCTCCTTTTGCCTTCAGTCTTTCCCAGCATCAAGGTCTTTTCCAATGAGTTGACTCTCTGCGTCAGGTGGCCAAAGTATTGGAGCTTCAGCTTCAGCGTCAATCCTTCAAATGAGTATTCAGGATTGATTTCCTTTAGGATGGACTGGTTGGATCTCCTTGCAGTCCAAGGGACTCTGAAGTGTCTTCTCCAACACCACAGTTCCAAAGCCTCAATTCTTGAGCACTCAGCTTTCTTTATGGTCCAACTCTCATAGCCATACATGACTACTGGAAAAATCCATAGTTTGACTATGAAGACCTTTGTTGGCAAAGTGATGTCTCTGCTGTTTACACTGTCTAGGTTTGTCATTGTTTTGCTTTCAAGGAGCAAGCATCTTTTTATTTCATGGTTGCAGTCATAGTCCGCAGTGATTTTGGAACCCAAGAATATAAAAAAACATTGATCTCTTCACCTATAATTAAATCTATATCCATCCACTCATTTGGCTATCATTTACTGAGAACATTCTGCGTGCCTCACACACCACACAAAAGTTCAAATACATCCCAAATGGCTACTCTTATCTCTAATTCATAGGTGAGGAAATAGACTCACAGAAATCCTGTGTCTTGCCCATGGAAGCACAGCTTCTGGTGACAGCATTGGGATTGGAACTGTGGTCTATTAAGTCCCCAAGTCTGGGAGAGAAAAAGGAAGGAAGGAGAGAGGGAAGGAAAGAGGGAGATGAGAAAAAGGCACATAAATTTTAAAATAATACAGGTAAACAATTTAGGAAATGGACATTTGGACTTGCATGGGTGTTGAGAAGGGGGTCAGGCAAACAGACTAAATATGGTCACAGAAACTCACATTTTCTTTCATTGCCTAAAGAGAGGGAAAGCTTCTTACAAATGTGACTTGTTCTAGAGCACAGCATAGCCCTTTAAAAAAAATCTCAGTAAGAGAAATATCCTGGAAGATAAAATCCATGTAACCAATGGGTAGCTACCCTTTCTCAGAGGTACTACAGTTGAGGCTTCATTGACATGGAACACAGAGCGGAACATTTGATAATAGCAGGTGAACTGGGAAACCTCACAGTCACTTGGCTCTACTGTACAAATATATAAAGGTATCAAAGTTAACAACTTATATAATAATACAGAATAAGATAATGCCAGATGTGGGAGCTGATTTACTCCCATGTCCTGCTTTGGGGACACTAAGATCTCTGCTACCCTGTTCTATTAACATGGTTGTTCACTTAACAGAACTAGATGCTCAGTGCTTTCTTTCCCTGACATTCAATGTCTCAGTGAAACAAGTGGCACCCAATTTCCTCTCATCTCTGTGCACAGCAAAGCCACATGTGAAGCCATGCTTGGCAAATTTTTGTTTCTAAATGGTCAGATAGTAGATATTTTAGACTTTGGGGGCTGTTTAGTCTCTGATGCAGCTATTCAATTCTGCTGTTTATAGTGTGAAAGCAACTACAAGTAAAAAATAAAGAATGAGTGCATCTGTGTTCCATAAACTTTATTTACAGGCACAGAAATTTGAACTTAATAATATTTTCATGTGTCAAAAAAATAGAATTCTTTTGATTTCTTGAACCCACTTAAAGATGTAAAAGCTCTTCTTAGCTTTGAACAAGCTATGGGCTGGATTTGGCTAGGGTTTTGCTGACCCCTGCAATACAGCTCAGGAATCTTAAGGTGCTCACACTCTTCTCTGTACTTAGGACAGCTTTCCAGACGGAAGTGGTTAGCTAACTCCATTAGTGCCTCTGAGCTTCAACTATTAATTGACATTATTTCTTAATTCCCAGCTATATTTTAAGGTATGAACCTAAGGAATTTTAAAGTCATTATGTGGGTGAGGGACTGTTAAAAATAAATCCTTCAGGTTTAGAAGTGGCAGAGAGGGAATAGAAGGTGTTAGCAGATGCAGGGATTTTCAGGCAGGCAGCTCAGAAAGCGTCGAGGTGGGCCGCGAGTGGCGCTAAAGGTCATGGACAGCACTTTGTGTCTTCTCTTTACGTACTTTATGCCTCTCATAAAATAAAGTTAAAGCAGTTTAATTTAACAGTCTAATTAGTAATGGATTTTTCATTTTATCTTTTTGTCTACCTGGCACAAAGTTGAGACCTGGATTTGACTGTGGCTGGGAAAGGATATGTACATATATTAGTAGTTTAAATGAGGGCTTTCTGACAGCAGCATCTAGTTGGAAAGGGATCTGTTTGGTTGCTAGAGAGTTGGTGGGTGGGAGGAGATAGAGCTGTATATCTTCTCCAAAGAGGAGGTCTTGGAATTGGGGTATCTGTTGAGTCTCACTTCAACATCATGCATTTCCATCATGATTTCATACCTGGTCAACAGACAGGGTAAAATCATGATTGTATAGGCTGTATCCAGGTGTGGAGGTGCTGAGTTTATGTGTCTCCACTAACATTTGTTCTTCTTTGTAACAGTGTTCCCTGTGGGCTAAGTATGAGTACCTTTTCTTTTTTCTACTGTCTTACATTGGAAATGGGGCAGGGGGGAGCTTGCCCAACAGATCTAGAAATCTAACACCTTGGGATTCATTTTCTTAATTGGTTTTACGCCTCTGAGCTACAGCATCAGGGGGTGGGGCAAAGATGAAGCCTGGAGTAAAGACTTGATCTTGAAAGTTGACCAAGAATTGAGAGAGCCATCACCCCAGGGAGCTCAGTGATACTATACAGGCGACCTCATTTTAGAAATGGAAGGATGGGAGACAGGCTAAAGGACGAAGGTCAATTCATACTTTTCCTGTACAAGCCAGAGAAGTGACTACTTTTAAATCTGACTTTGTGATTTAATCCCTCTAGAACATTTAATCCTCTTCCCCAACTCCAAATGATCAGCCCCTAAACAGCAAAGAATGTCCTCATAGATGAAATAGTTATCAGAGAACATACAGCTTTTCAAGCTGAAAATAAGACTTTTTTTTTTTTTTTCTAGTGGGCAATCCTGTCAAAACACAAAGTAACTCCCTCAACTCATCAAAAAGAAAAAAAAAAAAATCCTTCAAAAGTCTATGTTTCCATTCATGCTGAAACAAATCTGTCCATTTGGGAGGATCTCTAATTTATTTAAAAATAAGGTGCCAACAATTTCCTTAGCTCTATTTTGTAAGGTAGCAGTAACAGACAAATATATTTTTTAGCATTTTAGTAAAGACAAAAAAAAAAAAAAAGTCTCCTTTGGAAAACAAGTTGTTTTCTGATGATGTAGATTCACTTATGTTTTGAAAAATAGGACTTCTGATTCTAGAACAGACCGCTCCGTACAGCAGAGTGTGTGCAGAGCTCAGTCTCCACTGGCCCTCCTTCNAAATATATTTTTTAGCATTTTAGTAAAGACAAAAAAAAAAAAAAAGTCTCCTTTGGAAAACAAGTTGTTTTCTGATGATGTAGATTCACTTATGTTTTGAAAAATAGGACTTCTGATTCTAGAACAGACCGCTCCGTACAGCAGAGTGTGTGCAGAGCTCAGTCTCCACTGGCCCTCCTTCCGTGTTTTGGAGAAGAAGGCTTCCACTTCCAGCTCAGGGGTGTTCGGTTTAAAGGTCCTGACAGTTCTGAGTTCTGCTTCTGCTCCAGCCTTAAGGTGGGCTTCTTCTTCAGCTCATTGGGGATTGCAACCCTAAGCTCCCAAAGCCAGTCAGCATCTCAGGTTAACTGTAGGAGTTGTCTCTCCCCACCCACAGAGATGAACACAGAGAAGTCGGTTTGGTAGTTACCCTGCCTCCTGGTGCCCTCCAGAACTGCTCCAAGAATCAACTAAGATGGGGGCTTGTGGTTGTGGTTCAGTCACTCAGTCGTGTTCAACTCTTTGCAGCCCCATGGGCTTCCCTGTCCTTCACCAACTCCCGGAGCTTGCCCAGACTCATGTCCTTTGTGTTGGTGATGCCACCCAACCACCTTGTCTTCTGTCGTCCCCTCTCCTCCTGCCTTCAGTCTTTCCCAGCACCAGGGTCTTTCCTAATGTCAGCTATTCAGATCAGGGGGCTGAAGTATTGGAGCTTCAGCATCAGTCCTTAGAATTGACTGGTTTGATCTCCTTGCTGTCCAACAGACTCTCAAGGATCTTCTCCAACATCACAGTTCAAAAGCATCAATTCTTCAGCACTCAGACTTCTTTATGGTCCAGCTCTCACATCCATAGCTGATGACTGGAAAAACCATAGCTTTAACTATATGGACCTTTGTCGACAAAGTAATGTCTCTGCTTTTTAATATGCTGTCTAGGTTGGTCATAGCTTTTCTTCCAAGGAGCAAGTGTCTTTTAATTTCATGGCTACAGTAACCATCTGCAGTGATTACTGAGCCCAAGAAAATAAAATCTGTCACTATTTCCATTGTTCCCCATCTATTTGCCATGAAGTGATGGGACCAGATGTCTTGATCTTCATTTTTGGATTGTTGAATTTTAAGCCAGCTTTTTTACTCTCCTCTTTCACTTTCATCAAAAGTTCTTTAGTTCTTCTTTGCTTTTTGCCATAAGGGTGGTGTCATCTACATATCTGAGGTTATTGATATTTGTCCTGGCAATTTTGATTCTAGCTTGTGCTTCATCCAGACCAGCACTTCCCATGAGGTCCTCTGCATAGAAGTTAAATAAGCAGGGTGACAATATACAGCCTTGGTGTACTCCTTTTCCTATTTGGAACCAGTCCATTGTTTCATGTCCAGCTCTGTTGCTTCTTGACCTGCATACAGGTTTCTCAGGAGGCAGGAAAGATGGTCTAGTATTCCCATCTCTTGAAGAATTTTCCACAGATTGTTATGATCCACACAGGCAAAGGCTTTGGCACAGTCAATAAAGAAGAAGTAGATTTTTTTTTAAATTCTCTCTTTCTTTTTTTCTCTATGATCCAACAGATGTTGGCAATTTGACCTCTAGTTCCTCTGCCTTTTCTAAATCCAGCTTTAACATCTGGAAGTTCACAGTTCATGTACTATTGAAGCCTAGCTTGGAGAATTTTGAGCATTATTTTGCTAGTGAGTGAGATGAGTGCAATTGTTTGGTAGTTTGAACAGTCTTTGACATTGCCTTTCTTTGGGACTGGAATGAAAACTGACCTTTTCCAGTCTTGTGGCCACTGCTGACTTTTCCAGATTTGCTGTCATGTTGAGTACAGCACTTTCACAGCATCATCTTTTAGGATATGAAATAGCTCAGCTGGAATTCCATTACCTCTACTAGCTTTGTTGTAGTGATGCTTCCTAAGACCACTTGCCTTTATACTCCAGGATGTCTGGCTCTAGGTAAGTGATCACATCATCGTGGTTATCTGGGTCATGAAGATCTTTTTTGTATAGTTCTTCTGTGTATTCTTGCCACCTCTTCTTAATATCTTCTGCTTCTGTTAAGTCCATACCATTTCTGTCCTTTATTAAAGTGCCCATCTTTGCATGAAATATTCCCTTGTTATCTCTTGGAAAGACCTCTAGTCTTTTCTGTTCAATTGTTTTCCTCTATTCCTTGCATTGTTCACTTGGGAAGGCTTTTTTTTTTTAATCTCTTCTTGCTATTCTTTGGAACTCTGCATTCAGATGGGTATATCTTTCCTTTTCTCCTTTGCCTTTCACTTCTCTTCTTTTCTCAGCCATTTGTAAGGTCTCCTCAGACAACCATTTTGCCTTTTTTGTATTTCTTTTTCTTGGGGATGGTTTTGATCACTGCCTCTTATACAATGTTATCAACTTCTGTCCATAGTTCTTCAGGCACTCTGTCTATCGCATCTAATCCCTTGAATCTATTTGCCACTTCCACTGTATAATGGTAAGGGATTTGATTTAGGTCATACCTGAAAGGCTAGTGGTTTTTCCTGCTTTCTTAAAGTCTGAATTTTATAGCAAGGAGTTCATGATCTGAGCCACAGTCAGCTCCTGGTCTTGTTTTTGCTGACTCTGTAGAGCTTTTCCATCTTCAGCTGAAAAGAATATAATCAATCTGATTTCGATATTGACCATCTGGTGATGTCTATGTGTCAAGTTGTCTTGTGTTGTTGGAAGAGGGTGTTTGTTAAGACAAGGGGATAGTTACCCAGATCTGGGTGGAAGAATTATTTACATAACTGCGTACTGGCTTCTCGCAACTGCTTCTCTTCTTGAGGATGCAAGACCTGGGAAGTGGGAGGACAGACAGAGAAAGAAAGTGGTCCTGTATGTGAGGGGAGTGGGTGGAGTGCAGGGCAGGGGACTGCTGTGTTCTTCCAGGTGAAATTAATTGGATACTGTAACTGGCAGAAACTGAGGCTGCAGATGGCTGTACCCACTCTGGCTGAATCTAATTGTTTGGACAGAGACTTGACTGTGGTTTTTCGTACCAGGCATCCTCCTGTCAGTAAGTTACAGTGGTCTTCCCTTTGCTGCTGGGTGGGCTCATGTGGTTCAGAAGCTGCAAGGCTTAGGGACTCATTTCCAAAGGAGGATGTCTTCAGAGAGAGACAAAAGGGGAGAGGGAGATTGAGACGTTGAAGTGGTTGCATCCTTGCAGGCTTTTTGGGTTGTGTGGAATGGGCTGTGTTGCAGCCAAAAGGGAAACAAAGGATGGCCCAGAGTAAGCAGGTTCACTCAGAGACGAACCCTTGCTTCTTTGGGGAAGGTAAAGAAAGGGCACAGAATGGGGTGTAAGGGTCCACTGGCACCTGTTATCGGTCATTAACAAACGACCATGTACTGCTAATCTGTGATCATAAAAAGGCCATCTGCTAATGCTCAAAGGTCATTAAGATGCCAGCCATGTTTACTCTGTTCTCATTGGTTGGGCCAGCCATCTCTAAGAAAAAGGGTGTTTAAATGGTTATTGTGGTGGGGCCCGCTAATGCTGCTCTGGTTACGGGCCTGTCTGTGTTTTCATTATAAACCTCTGCTCTTGGTGATTTAGAATAGAGTCACAAGAATAACAGGTTGATTGTATATGCATGTATGTGCACACATATGTACATGTTCTCTTTCTCTGCACAGAGAGGAGAAAATGAGGTGTGCCATCTTGACTTTATCCATGTTTAAAGATATTCATTAGAAAAGAAAGGTCATTTCTTCATTTGGGACCCTTTTTTTCTTAACCTGACCAGTGGATCTATTTTAGAGATTATAGTCTGCCTGCACTCCCTATAATAAAATCAAACATCTTCCCAAAGAATAACCATTACCCCAATTTGACAGAAATTTTTGGTTCTTCCATGCTGTTGAGAGTATTGGATTGCATGCAGATTGACCAAAAATGGGATTACAGTGTTGGGAATGCTCCCCATTGAGGGAACCTGCTAAATCGAAGCTCACTTACTTCCCTTTCTGCATGCTTTTCTTGTCTTCCCAAAAGTTATCAGATGGGTTACCCAATTTATTTTGTTTCTCTGACGTTTTCGAAAGGATTTGTGTAAGTAGTTCTCTGTGAGGAGCAAAGTGGAAGTGATTTCCTTTTTCTTTTTTTTCAAGATACTAGTGAATTCACAGGACTATGTCAGAGTGGTAGGAACATGTTGAATGTTCAAAGGTATTGATACTATTAAAGCAGCTAGCCAGAGCTAAGTAATCTCATTTTTATATATGTATAAATTGCAAGTGTGATAGGTATCTCTCTAGAACTCTAAGAAACTGCTTGTTTTTCTCTCGCTCCTTCCTTCTGTCCTTTCTCTTTCTTTTCTTCTTCCTTATATATTTTCTTGTCTCCTTTTCTAGGAGTCTCCTGGAAAAGAAAAGATAAAACCAAAGCTCTGTGTGTAAACTAATCGACCAAAGGACTACAGGGCAAATTATGTAATTCTGAAATCCCATTTGCTTGTGACTGGTGGTAAAAGTGGCTCTTATTACTGGGTAGGAGAAGGCAATGGCAACCCCCTCCAGCACTCTTGCCTGGAAAATCCCATGGACAGAGGAGCCTGGTAGGGTGCAGTCCATGGGGTCGCGAAGAGTTGGACACGACTGAGCAACTTCACTTTCACTTTTCTCTTTCATGCATTGGAGAAGGAAATGGCAACCCACTCCAGTGTTCTTGCCTGGAGAATCCCAGGGATGGGGAGCCTGGTGGGCTGCCATCTATGGGGTCGCACAGAGTCAGTCATGACTGAAGTGACTTAGCAGCAGCATCACTGGGTAGCCTGACAGACCATATGATTGACTACCTGGCCATAGCAGGTAGGAAAGACAGAGTCCACTTATAAAAATAGGAATTTTAGCAATAATCTGTGTGTGTGTGTGTGTGTGTGTGTGTGTGTGTGTGTGTGCATGTACCTGTGCATATATTTGGGGTGAAATAAGCAAGGATGGTCAGACTTTCAAGGTTATATCAACATAGACCTGTTTGCTTGAGTATGATTTTTAAAACTCCCAACAGCTTTATGTCTTCTGAGATTCTTTAGTGACAGAGACCAGGATTGGTGTTCTGATTTTTCCTCCTTCATTTGTGATAAACCACCATCTCTCATCATATCCTTGCCTTTCATCTCTGCCAGTTAACTAAGTAGCCAGAGCCTTGCTGTGAAAAGTTCTGAGTAGTTAGTAAGCTCTTTTTCTTCTGGGCCAAGTCAATGTGTCCTCTGGAGGCCTCTGAATGAGGGGTCTGTCCACTGCCCCACCCCTGTCTGCCTGTTAGTACAGGCCTGGGCTTAATCTTTCGCATTCAGTGAGTTGCGAGGGGGGAGGTGGTGGGAGTTATAGCATAGGGGGTGGGGTGGTGACCACAGGTGGCTAAAGAAAGAGAGTCTTGTTCTCATGATGCTAAATGGCTGGTTAGCACTGCTTTTACTGTGAAATTCAGCTTCTGTCACTTCATGGCTAATTGCTTTATTATTCTCAGATCCAGATTGGACCTGATTTAGTTCTATCAGGAGCCATGACTCTCCCTGGCATTTGGCCAGGATCCTTTCGATCCTTTGATCTGAGGTTTTATAATCACATTACCGTTTAGACTGAGGCAGGAGGCACTGCAGCTTTGCCGCTGCTTTCTGCTTACAAGGGCACAGGTTTGCTCAGTAGGCAGATGGAGCATGGCTCCGACCTGGGCTGGGATTGAGGAGTGGCGTCTTCTCTGGAACTCAGTTTCTCCTGCTTGATCTTAGGTATCAGAAGCTTAATTTGCTTTCCTCCCTCCAGTCAGCCCTAAATGCACTTGCCCCTTCTTCTGGGGGGTTTATTTTCGGCCATCTCAACATTGAACTGTAGGTCAGGTTTTGCTCTTCTCTCTTGCCAAAGTCTTTTCTGCCCCAGCTGGCTGGTCTTAATGTGAAACAAGTCAACAGGTAGTTAAATTGACCTCTCGTAATTGTCAGCAGAGGCTGACTGGCCCTGGTTGACTGTTCTGGGATCCAGATGCCAGGGCTGAACACGTCCAGCGGCGCACAGGCTGTGTCGTTAGTGTGCCTGGTGAGGGCGAGGGGCCAGGGAAGCTCCGGCCTGCAATTTTTAATAGGCTGGGCTGTAAAATGTCGGCCAGGCCCAAGTCCCAGATGCACCACAGGGCTGTTTTAGGCCCTTATTCCAATGCTCCTCTTGTAACTATTTTTAACCTTATTAAAAAGGAGCGAACTGCTTCAGCCTCACGAGCGCATGCTAGAGTCTTGCAGTAAATTTCTTTGCTTTATAACTCCACCTTTGATTCAGAAGGCCAGCGGGCATGAGAACTTGGATAAACATAAATCTCCAGATCTCCTCCAGGGATCCAGACATCGTTAGGGACGTGCTGGAGATGGTCCCTGGGTCTCCAGCTGGAGCAGAGGGGACAGAGACACTCCCCTCCTCGGAGTTTCAGGCAGCTCAATCTTCAATTCAATCTTGCAGAGACAGAATTTGTGGCATTTGTGTAATAGAAACACAGCCAAAAGTCAGAAGCATACACCCAGGCAGGTGAAGTTTGATAACTTGAGCCCCACGTGACCAGTTTTCCAGCACAAGGTCAGCAGACCTGGGGAAGCTAACTGCGGGAGTGGGAGGCAGAAGCCAGGCTGGCATTATATGACTGAGGGATTTCTGTGTCTTCCTCCCCCTCCCAGCCCCTTCTCACATGGCAGATCCTCTTCTATCAGTGGCATGACCTAAAAATCTCATTTAGAATTTCTTCTAAGCTTTCTAGTTTGGAAAGTCTTTGCTAACTTTTTTTTTTCTTTATTTATTATTATTATTTTTTTAATTTAATTTTTATTTTATTTTACTTTATAATACTGTATTGGTTTTGCTATACATTGACATGAATCTGCCACGGGTATATACGAGCTCCCAATCCTGAACCCCCCTCCCACCTCCCACCCCATATCATCTCTCTGGATCATCCCCGTGCACCAGCCCCAAACATCCTGTATCCTGTATCGAACATAGACTGGTGCTT
>SJYX01005930.1:274842-310608 GCA_006410675.1 Oreotragus oreotragus | reverse complement strand
GGACCTTAGTCGGCAAAGTAATGTCTCTGCTTTTGAATATACTATCCATGTTGGTCATAACTTTTCTTCCAAGGAGTAAGCGTCTTTTAATTTCATGGCTGCAGTCACCATCTGCAGTGATTTTGGAGCCCCCCAAAATAAAGTCTGACACTGTTTCCACTGTTTCCCCATCTATTTCCCATGAAGTGATGATAGTATACATGTTTCAATGCCATTCTCCCAAATCATCCCACCCTCGCCCTCTCCCTCAGAGTCCAAAAATCTGTTCTACACATCTGTGTCTCTTTTGCTGTCTCGCATACAGGGTCATCATTACCATCTTTCTAAATTCCATATATATGTGTCAGTATACTGTATTGGTGTTTTTCTTTCTGGCTTACTTCACTCTGTCTAATCGGCTCCAGTTTCATCCATCTCATTAGAACTGATTCAAATGTATTCTTTGCTAACTTTTGAAAGGACTTTTGGGGGCTTGGCATAATTTTGATCTGAAGTACCTGCATGGGTCTCTCTTTTATCATGATTCAAAACAAAGAGATTCTTGCCTGCCATAATGCTTTGGGTTCAGGTACCCACTAGATGAAGAAGCCCAAACTGGACTAAGTTTCAGATTGTCAGCAAGGGGGCCTGAGATGAGCTGACGTGATAGCAGAAGTTTTTGGCTTGGAACCTTAACAGTCATTGCAGAGTGTCTGTCCCATGCACTGCCAGGAAGGAACATTGCAGAGGACCAATAACACAAAACTTCTGTCCTCTGGTAGCTTATCCTCTCATTAGTGTCATCACATTCAGTTATGGAGCTGTGTGGGACAGCGTGCTGGACAGTTAACACCTGTGGAGATCAGAGAAGAAAATATTTGTGGAACCAAGATAGGTCAAGAAAGACTGATGAGAACCTCAGTTCCCAGCCACTGTTAAGTGTAGACTGCAGTGAGCATCTGGTACTTTTGACTTTAAGGATTGTTTCTCTCTCTTCACTTCTGGCAACAGCATTCTTTTTACTGTGGGGAAAATAAATTCCACATAATTGGTTCAACTTGGCTGCCCCACCCACCACAGGACTGGGCATGTGACTGAGGCCTTGTCAATCCCACCCTGGAGGCTGTATTGATTGGTTCAAGGATGGACACCTGACTCAGTCTGACCAATCATTATCCTGAGACTTTCTTTACGGAGCTGTAGAGAAGGCTTGTTCTTTCCTCTGGATCTGCTAGGCTGAAAATGTATGAGTGAGGTGTTGTTAGCAGTTCTGACACGGGTGTGAAGAGAGTCAGTGTAAGCTCAACAGAGATAAGCAGAGCCAAGAAATGGAAAGATAAACAGACACCTTTTGGTAACATCATTTGGGCTTTCATATCTAGCTATGTCTGAAGTCAGTTATATGGGATGATCATTTCTTATATCCCTGCTAATTTGAGTCAGGTTCTTTAGCTTATTACTGGGATGGCTGGGATTTAATAATATAAATGTTTCAAGGAAGCAGAGTATTGGTTTCTGTGTTAGTACTGATGGCTCATAAACAGGATAAATTTACCCAAAACAAAACAGTATCAACAGAATCTGTCACTCTGGCCAGCTCTTCTCTCTTGAAGACCAGCTACATGAGAATGTATAGAATCAAAGCAAGATGAAATGTTTGTTAGTACTGGACCCTGTGCTTCCATTTTTAGAAATGTATTTATCAGGTTGAGTCCCTCCTCAGACCTTCCCCTGCTTCCCCCAGAACCCTCATTATTGCCATATATTCTGCCTCGAACACACTTTGAAATATGATACATGGACCAGAACATTCAATTCAATAAATATGAACTCTGTGAGTCAGGCACTGTGCAAGGTCTGGGGGATATATTGATAGACAAGACAGACATGGTCTCTGCCCTCACAGAACGTATGGACTCAGGAAAATAGCATAAGCTGGTATTATTTAATGAGAGATTTTTTTTCTGTGGATTTACATTTGTTAAGCATTCAGTGTCCAAGATCTCTCTCAAGGCTTTGTTTATCCACTGGGCCTCAGGACAGACCTGTCTTAAATATTGGTGATCCCTTGTTTCTTCTTAGGGTTTGTCTGCTAGGGTAGCTGTGCTTGGTGTCATAAGCCATTGGCTTTGATTACTTTAAGTGTTAAACTCCTAAAGGTTGGACCATTTCTTTTACCTGGCTTTGCACAATGCTGACTGGAGGGTTATGTACCAATTAAAAGGAAAAAAAAAAAAAAAAGATTAAAAAGAAAGGAAGAAAAATAAAGAAATACTGTGCCAATTCCAGCTGAATTAGATAAAATGTCCTGTGTTCCCCTTACAATATTCTCACCATGCTCTGTCTTGACCTAGAAAGTCAAAATTGTACCATTGGTGTGTGTACATCTATACTTTTCTGTAACGCTACACCCATGGTAGCAGAATAGGCTAGGCCAGGGTCCATAGTCCATGCTGGTCTGCCACTCCTCTCANTTAGATAAAATGTCCTGTGTTCCCCTTACAATATTCTCACCATGTTCTGTCTTGACCTAGAAAGTCAAAATTGTACCATTGGTGTGTGTACATCTATACTTTTCTGTAATGCTACACCCATGGTAGCAGAATAGGCTAGGCCAGGGTCCATAGTCCATGCTGGTCTGCCACTCCTCTCATTTGTAAGAGCTGTAGAGTCGGACTATGGCCAAATTCTGGCTCTGTCAGTTAGTAGCTGTATTCTGATGGAGCTCTATCATTTAGTAGTCCTAGGTTGAGTTGCTTAATCACTCTGAACTTCAGATTCCTCAGTAAGAATTAAATGAAATAATGCATGAAAAATGTGTATCAAAATGCTGGTATATAAAAAAAATCTATAAAGGAAGCTAAAAAGAGTATGTGGATGTATGATGAAAAACAGAATATTTGCCATCTCTAAGTACATTTGAAAAACTAAGATCATGGCATCCAGTCCCATGACTTCATGGCAAGTAGATGGCGAAACAATGGAAACAGTGACAAGCTTTATTTTCTTGGGCTCCTAAATCACTGCAGATGATGACTGCAGCCATGAAATTAAAAGATGCTTGCTCCTTGGAAGAAAAGCTATGACCAACCTAGACAGCATATTAGAAAGTGGAGACATTACTTTGCCAACAAAGGTCCATCTAGTCAAAGCTATGGTTTTTCCTGTAGTCATGTATGGATGTGAGAGCTGGACTATAAAGAAAGTTGAGCGCTGAAGAATTGATGCTTTTGAATTGTAGTGCTGGAGAGGACTCATGAGAGCCCTTTGGACCTCAAAGAAATCAAACCAGTCAATCCTAAAGGAAATCAGTCCTGTATATTCTTTGCAAGCACTGATGCTGAAGCTGATGCTCCAATACTTTGGCCACCTGGAAAAGACCCTGATGCTGGGAAAGATTGAAGGCAGGAGGAGAAGGGGACAAGAGAGAATGAGATGGTTGGGTGGCATCACCAACTCAGTGAACATGAGTTTGAGCAAGTTTTAGGAGTTGGTAAAGAATAGGGAAGCCTAGCGTACTACAGTCCATCGGGCTGCAAAGAGTCGGACACGACTGAGAGACTGAACTAAAGTAACTCCCCAAGATACGTGTGAGTTAAAAAGGGAAAAATAGAAATTTTCCATTGGAAAATCCTGATAAATAGCACCTTTATCATGTGATCAAAGTTATCAACATAATAAATAATGATGTTTGTTATATATGAGTGGGTCAAATCTAAATCATGTGCCTCCTGATATGATTCACTGAGAAGGACAAAGCAGCATTTGTGATACTCTTGCTTGAATTTTATCTTGAGGAAGCAAGATTTGGGGGCAAACCAAAATTGGGGGACACTTTAGAAGATAACTGCCCTGTACTCCAAAAATATCAGTCATAAATGTTAAAAGACAAATTGAAGAACTGTCTAAATGCAATATCAGATCCAGGATTAGATGCTGGACCAGATAAAAAGAACCTAAACATGATTATAGGTAAAATTTGAATATAGTCTTCAAATATAATTGTAACATTGTTTCAATGTTAATTTCATGTCTTATGTAATTGTATAATGGTGGTAAGATGTTAAGAGCTGAGGAATCTGGATGAAGGGTGTATGAACTCTTTGTGCTGACTTTATACCATTTTGAAGCTTGAAATTATTTCAAAATGATGCAGGTAGTAAGCATTCAATAAGCCATGTTGTGACTGAGGAAATCATCCTGAATCTGGGCCAGCAATTTAGATAAGGTTGGCAGTTTTGAGGGCTTCCCTGGTGACCCAGAATGTTAAGAATCTGCTGCAATGCAGGAGACTTGGGTCCAATCCCTGGGTCAGGAATATCCCCTGGAGGAAAGCATAGCAACCCACTCAAATATTCTTCCCTGGAGAATCCCATGGACAGAGGAGCCTGGCGGCCTACAGTCCATATGGCCACAATTGAATGCTGTGTTTGTGAGTTCCTCTGCTGAAAGGTCTGGCAGCTCTGTGAGGTTAACATGCATTCGCAAGGATGTTCCTAGGCGCATCTCTGTCTGGTTCTCTCCCTAAAGTATGTCCTTCATCTCTATAGCTTCTTTGAGGAAGAAGTTACTCTCTGGCAGTTTTCAGAAATGGAGATCCTCCTTTTAAGTCAGTGAGATTGTCCAGTTGACCAAGATTCACCCAGAGCTCTCTCTGTAACTCAGCTACTAATTTTTTTCTGGAATCTACAATCATTCTTTCAATTGCTTGACCTTGCCTCTCGATCACTGGAAATGAGAAATAATTATGGACTTATAACAATTAAAAATAGAACTACTGTATGATCCAGCAATCCCATTACTGGGCAGGTATCTGGAGAAAACCATAATTTGAAAGGATTCACACACCCCAATGTTCACTGTAGCAACTGCAGCACTATTTGCAATAGCTAATACATGGAAGCAACCTGGATGTCCTTCGACAAGGAATGGATAAAGAAGATGTGATATATATAATGTACTACATATATGCAATGAAATACTGCTGCTGCTAAGTCACTTCAGTCATGTCCGACTCTGTGTGACCCCATAGACGGCAGCCCACCAGGCTCCCCCATCCCTGGGATTCTCCAGGCAAGAATACTGGAGTGGGTTGCCATTTCCTTCTCCAATGCATGAAAGAGAAAAGTGAAAGTGAAGTCGCTCAGCCTGTCCGACCGTTAGCGACCCCATGGACTGCAGCCCACCAGGCTACTCCGTCCATGGGATTTTCCAGGCAAGAGTACTGGGGTGGGGTGCCATTGCCTTCCCCGGCAATGAAATACTACTCGGCCATAAAAAGAATGATATAATACCATTTGCAGCAACATAGATGGGCCTAGAAATTAACTCACCGGTGGCAGACATAAAAGACAAGTGAAACTGGGAAGAGTGGGGTTACCAGTGAGGAGCCTGGCCATTCCCTAGGCATCTTTAATGTGTTTGTGAAAAGTTGCATCCAAAACGCTGCAGTTTTCTGATTCTTAATTTTGCTCATGTCCGTTGAACATGGACTGCCCTGTAAGTGTGAGTCAGTGGTGATGATCTCACAAGGAATGTTGTGAGGTTAACAAATACAATTTGTAATATGCACTGCAAATATGAAGTGCCATAAAAATGCTAATGAATGGTAATGCCTGTCCACTCGTAGCGGCTGGCGCAACAGGCCAAAGATAACAATAAAGAGAGAGTCCTTTTTAACACACAAATGCTGTCCTATTCATCTGGCCTCATGCCTGCCACCATGGGCGGCTCCTGCTCAGCCCTCATTATTCACCCAATAACTTCCTTTCCTTCTCTGTCTGGATCTGCAAGCTGCATTCTGAGCAAAGAAAGATTCCCTGAAACCTTTTGGTGCCATCAACAACAGCAGCAGCGATGAAAGTTTGGCTTGAAAAATACATTCAAAGAAGGAAAAAATGAAATGGAAATCTATCATTATGGATGTTTGGGAGAGAGAAAGGAGAAAAAAAAAAGAAAAAAAGACCTGGCTTTGTTTTGCATTTTGGTAAGAAATGATATATAGCTACATGGTAAAAACAGTTTTATTAAAAAGATCCTCTAGCCCTGAATTCCAAATACGAATTGTACCCTCTTATCATCCAGTCACTTTAGAATGAAAGTTAAAAATGCTGATACTGTGGAACTAGCCCTTGGTATTATATCTCATAGCTGATATATTTGTCTAATACTTTGGTTTTTGAAGGCCCATTACTCAGGCCCAGTGCGCAGGGCTGTTCATTTTAATCCTTTCTGCGTAGTGAAAGCAGGGATGCTAGGAAGAGCTTATAGATAAGATTTCATCCTCTTCTTTTGTATGTAGGTAGGTAGTGGGATATAAACTAGATAGCAAAACAAAGGGAGTTTTCATCACCCTGAGAAAAGGGTTTTGACCTCAGATTTGTGGGCTTTTGTTTAGGGGGATCCTGCTAAAAATGGGGTTCTATATTGGTCAGAAGGAATCCTTGCTTTTGCAGAGTGGAAAATTTTAACAGCCCAATAAGAGTTCACATATATATATATAACTGAGAGTTCAGGGACTTTGATCACTTTAGGTTTGCAATAGAGCAGATGTAGGATTGTATCATGTTTATTCTGTCCTCTTAAAAGGATCCTCTTTTTTCTGTTTAAGCAATATATCGAGGACCAGTCAGAGGGCTTGGGCCTCCTGTGCTGTCCTGTGCTGTGAAACATGGGACAGTTACAGGGTTTTTACTCAATGGTTCCTTCTGGGCTCCATGAATAGTTCAAAAGGAGGGTAGCTAAGTGATCTACATTAAGCTGTTTAACAGGGCTAATACTGGTTTGGTTTACACAAAGCCGTCCAGCAATTATATTGATGCTTGACAGTGTTATCATCATTATTTATTTTGCTATAAGCTAGATTTATAGCATTTGTAATACTAAGCATAAGAAACATTAATAGCTTTACTAATTATATCACTACTTTACAGATATAAATAGTGATAAAAATGCCAAGCAAAGTGAACTAGTAAAACATTTTTAAGAGAATTTTAAAATCGGTTGCTGATTGACGACTTCTTTGGTGAGCCTTGAAGCTTAAACAGAGAAGAGAGCCTTCTTTGGAGATTTAAGTCTTGCTTTCCTGCCTGTTCATAATGACCAGAAAGTAATTCTGCCTTAACCTGATTGTAATCAACTGCATCATGTGTTTAAGGTGGGGTCCGCGAAATAAATTTTGTTTTGGATCAGAGCAAATGAAAATCCAAGTATGGAAAAGGAGAAAGAGTGAGGGACAGATAGAGATGATCACACATGGTGTGGGGGATTAAAGAGAACAGAACAGCTAACATCATGCATCTCCCCATTCTGGTACTGATCTTGCCCTGTGTTCTCTCTTATAAATGAGGATACTGAGAAAAGAAAAGGAGTTATATCCACTGCCTTTGCCACAATTGCTAGTGGAAATCCATGAGCAGTTTAAGTCCTGGACAAATAAAAAGACCAAACTGGGAATGGAGGGCCTTGTGGATAAGGTTGGTTAGGCAGCATGTCTGATCTGTGAGCTGAAACAGTGGGCAACAACCTTTGATGTGTTGCAACTTTTAGAATTCCTGAGGTCCTGTCTGTTGATTTACATACCACTTCCCTGGTGGCTCAGATGGTAAAGCATCTGTCTACAATGCAGGAGACCCGGGTTCGATCCCTGGGTTGGGAAGATCCCTTGGAGAAGGAAATGGCAATCCACTCCAGGACTATTGCCTGGAAAATCCCATGGACAGAAGAGCCTAGTAGGCTACAGTCTATGGGGTCGCAAAGAGTAGGACACGACTGAGCAACTTCACTTCACTTCACTTCAGCTCCCAAAATGCCTCAGCCCACAACAGGGGCTGCCTGCTTTTGTATAGTTACTGGAAAGTAGCCACACCCATTGAAGTATTGTCTATGGTTCCTTTTGTGTTACATCATGGAGTTGGGTAGTTGCAACAGAGGCCTTATGGCCCACAAAGCTGAAAATATTTACTATCTGACTATTAAAAAAAAAAGATTGCTCTAAGTGTCCATTTTTCTAATTTATTTTTCACTGGAATTCAATAGATGTGCCTGTTTCAAAAATTTTCCTTGCCTATCCTAGGACTATCTGAGCATCAGAAGACTAAGATGGAGTTGGGGGTGGGTATGAAAAAGAAGCCCCTTCTGTTTGTACAAAACAAGAAGTGTGATCCTTCAAGGAAGGGCCTTAGGTTGCATTAAATAATTCTGATTTTAAATGTCTAATCTTAAAGCTATAACTCGGGGATAAAAGAGTGTGAGTATTTTTATTTGTGGTTTGTGGAGGGTCTTATTGAATTTCTCTATCTTCTTAGAGCTAGCCAAGAGGTTCATAGTAGAGAATAGCTCACCTAAGCCAATTTGAATGAATTCTCCGTCACCACCTCCCCGAAGAAAATTCCTAACATGGAAATTCATTTCAGCAAGAGAGGTCTCTATTTTTGAAATGTTTTGACCTGATTTAGAGGCTAGATATAAATAAAAAGGAGGGAGCTGTGTAGTCACTAAACTTATAATAAAATATTGAAGCGTTCACACATACTGGATGCAATCTACTAATATTTGCAAAGTAGACATTGTATTTCTGTTGCTTTCATTTTCCTCTCAACAGTTGTTGAGTTTGCATCACACCTGACCTCACGGTTGCCCCTGTAGAATTCTGTACTCTGTAAAGTCTAGTTGAAGTTTTACCACTTTCATGACTAGTCCTCAACCAACTCAGCTGAGGATAGTGGGGAACTTTAAGGCTTTGCAATCCTCTAGATACTCCAAACGGAGAAGGCAATGGCACCCCACTCCAGTACTCTTGCCTGGAAAATCCCATGGACAGAGGAGCCTGGTAGGGTGCAGTCCATGGGGTCACGAAGAGTTGGGCACGACTGCGAGACTTCACTTTCACTTTCCACTTTCATGCATTGGAGAAGGAAATGGCAACCCACTCCAGTGTTCTTGCCTGGAGAATCCCAGGGACGGCGGAGCCTGGTGGGCTGCTGTCTATGGGGTCGCACAGAGTTGGACACGACTGAAACGACTTAGCAGCAGCAGCAGCAGATACTCCAAAATTCACATCCTGCTTATCCATGCCTTGGGGTGGGCAATGAATAATTGACTGATCTCATCTTAAGTTTTCAGTTCCTCCTTTGTAAATGAATAACAAGTTCAAGTCTCAGAGTTGTTATGAAAATTAAATACGGTGGTGCCAGAAAAGGGTTTGATGTTGTTGTTGTTGTTGTTGTTTTAATTGCTTAATTTATGTATTGGCTGCACTGAATCTTCCTTGTTGCCTGAAGGCTTTTCTCTGGTTGCAGTAAGCGAGGCTACCCTTGGGTACATTGTGCTGGCTTCTGATTGCAGAAGCTTGCTGTGGAGCTTGGCTTCTAGGGCACCTGGGCTTCAGTAGTTAAGAGCATAGGCTCAGTTGCCCCATGGCAGGTGGAATTTTCCCAGACCAGGGGTTGAACCTGCATCCCCTGTGTTGACAAATGAATTCTTAGTCATTAGACCACCAGGGAAGTCCAGGCTTGGTGGTTTATAATGAATGATGAGAATAAGTATCCATTTTTTTTTCAGGTTCAGAGCTTCTATTTTAAATGACAATTGCCTGTACCAATTAAGTGACACTTTCTGTATACTGTACTATGTTTTTAGTTTCTCTTTTCATTTATCTATTTCTTCTACCTAACTGAATTCTGAGCTTTTAAGAATAAGCATCCCATTTGTATACCTGATCAAGTGTGGTACTTAATGTATATTTGGGTTGATTCTGGGTCTTTGATATGTTGGGCAAATGTGGCGGGAAACCTAGCAGAGCCTATGTGTATTTTGCAAGCTCTCTATATTGAGTTTGCCCTGGTGATGGTTAGGGCACAGAGAGCCCTGCCTTGTTGAGGTGTGATGAAATAGTCAGGTGTCTGCATTTGCAAAATGGGAGAGATGTATAAAATGGAGATCATTTTGAAATGTATGGTCCTAGTCATGAGGGCCTGAGTCTCTGGTCTTTTCTCTGTCCACAGCCTGGTGAAAATACTGCTTTCCCATACAACCCTGAGATTAGGCTATCAGTGAAGATAGATTACTTAACAAATTAATTATATACTCCAAAATTCACATCCTGCTTATCCATGCCTTGGGGTGGGCAATGAACAATTGACTGATCTCATCTTAAGTTTTCAGTTCCTCCTTTGTAAATGAATAACAAGTTCAAGTCTCAGAGTTGTTATGAAAATTAAATACGGTGGTGCCAGAAAAGGGTTTGATGTTGTTGTTGTTGTTGTTGTTTTAATTGCTTAATTTATGTATTGGCTGCACTGAATCTTCCTTGTTGCCTGAAGGCTTTTCTCTGGTTGCAGTAAGCGAGGCTACCCTTGGGTACATTGTGCTGGCTTCTGATTGCAGAAGCTTGCTGTGGAGCTTGGCTTCTAGGGCACCTGGGCTTCAGTAGTTAAGAGCATAGGCTCAGTTGCCCCATGGCAGGTGGAATTTTCCCAGACCAGGGGTTGAACCTGCATCCCCTGTGTTGACAAATGAATTCTTAGTCATTAGACCACCAGGGAAGTCCAGGCTTGGTGGTTTATAATGAATGATGAGAATAAGTATCCATTTTTTTTTCAGGTTCAGAGCTTCTATTTTAAATGACAATTGCCTGTACCAATTAAGTGACACTTTCTGTATACTGTACTATGTTTTTAGTTTCTCTTTTCATTTATCTATTTCTTCTACCTAACTGAATTCTGAGCTTTTAAGAATAAGCATCCCATTTGTATACCTGATCAAGTGTGGTACTTAATGTATATTTGGGTTGATTCTGGGTCTTTGATATGTTGGGCAAATGTGGCGGGAAACCTAGCAGAGCCTATGTGTATTTTGCAAGCTCTCTATATTGAGTTTGCCCTGGTGATGGTTAGGGCACAGAGAGCCCTGCCTTGTTGAGGTGTGATGAAATAGTCAGGTGTCTGCATTTGCAAAATGGGAGAGATGTATAAAATGGAGATCATTTTGAAATGTATGGTCCTAGTCATGAGGGCCTGAGTCTCTGGTCTTTTCTCTGTCCACAGCCTGGTGAAAATACTGCTTTCCCATACAACCCTGAGATTAGGCTATCAGTGAAGATAGATTACTTAACAAATTAATTATTCCTTCAGTAGGGAAGCTAGTACTAAAATTAATTTTTAAAATCTATTATCTTTAGATTCCCATTCTCATCTATGAATATATCAATATTTCAGTAAACATCTTTTGAAATATAGCTTACATATGACAAAATTCACTTTTTTAGGTATATAGTTCTAAGAATTTTGACAAACTTATGCAATGCATAACCTTTACTACAATTAAGATAGAGTATTTCCATAATTCCCCAAATTTTCTCATTCCTCTTTGTAGCCTGTTTCTCTCTTTCCATACATGTCTCTGGAAGTCTCTGATTCTATTATTGGCCCTGTAATTTTGAGAATGAATCACATATGTGTCTTTTTGAATCTGACTCCTTTCAAGTATTTCAGAAATGCTTTTGAATTTGATTTATTTATCCATTCACCACTTAGACATTTGGGTAGTTTCCAGCTTTTAATAATTATAAATGAAAGTGCCTTAAATATGTGTGCATAGGTTTGTATATGTTCCTATATGAAGACATGGGTATGGAATTCACTTGAATCTGTGTATATGAGTCTGGGTATATGACCCAGTATTCTGGGTCATGATGCAAGTGCATGTTTAATTTATAAAAAAATTATCAAATCATACTCCAGACTGGTTTTCACATTTCCCATTTCCTTCAGAAGTATATGAACATTCCAGTGGCTCCACGTCTTTCTTAGCATTCTGAATTGTCAGTTATATATATTAAAAAAGAGCAGTTATAATAAGTGTCTCAGTATCTCGTAGATTTAATTTGCATTTCCCTGATGGCTGTTATGTTGAGCAACTTTTCACGTGTTTCATTTCATATGTCTTCTTTGGTGAAGTGTCTATTCAAATATTTTGCTTATTTTTTTCCTTTTTTTTGTTTTATTTTGGGGGGAAGGAGGAGAGTGTCATTTGTGTTTGCAATAGGCATGTTTAATTGTACCATGTTTTTGCAGTCAAAATATACAATTTCATAACAAGAAATCACAGCAAATCAGTCAATCCCCCTTACCCCACCCCACATCCCCTTGGAATCTTCCTTTCGGTACTCCATATATGTGAACTTCATTAGAAGCAAATTACCTAAACATTTATGGTAAGTTACCACTAAGGCTTTCAGCTTCCTGATAAAATGCCCTACATGATCTAGTCCTTCGTCTATTGTCTCAAATACCATCTCTCCCTTCAACTCCATGCTTACTCTTCCTCATCCTTGTCTCCTTCTTGGAGATGATGACACGTGCCTCAGGGCTTTTGACATAGGGCTCATTCTACCTGGTGAACTCTTTCCTTATAAAACTGCATGGCTTTTGCGTGGCTCTCTCCTTCACTTCCTTCAGGTTTCGTAAGTTCCTGCATACGTGCTTAGTCATGTCCAACTCTTTGCACCCCTATGGACTCTAACTCGCCAGACTCTTATTTCCCAAGCAAGAATATTGGAGTGGGTTGCCATTTCCTTCTCCAGGGTATCTTCCCAACCGAGGGGTTGAACCTGCATGTCCTGTGTCTCCTGCATTGCAGGCAGATTCTTTACTGCTTGAGTCATTGAAGAAGCCCAGTTTCTAAACTAATGTCAGTTTCTAAACTAATGTCAGTTTCTAAACTTATTGAGTAGGCCTTCACTGACTAGCCTTGGTAAAATACATCTAGTTCCTCCATGTACTCTGCCTTATATTACTTTGCAACATTTATCACTACCTCATGTACTAAATTTTACACACTTATTTTATTTACTGCCTGTCTCCTCCCACTGAAATGTAAGATCTGTGAAAGTAGAAACATATGGAAAAATGACCTGTTTTGTTTCTCTGCTCAATTCAATAACTGGGAAAACTACCAAGGATATAGCAGACAATCAACAAATTTTGGGTAAAATGAATAAATCTTAAGGAGAAAGGTAAGAAAAATGCTAATTAGCTTGAGTTTTCAGACAGGCCTGTGTATCTTTCCAGATCTGGTCTGCTCCCGGTACTTAAAAGTTTATTCAGCTTTTCTCTTTTGGCCCAGGTGAGCTCAGTTAGCCTAAAGCTGTGTAGTACTTCCAAACAGAGGCAATGATCCTTTTCAAAGCAGCCCCAAGATGGCAGCAAACAGAGGTGGCAGTGGCTGCCTTTGTTTCAGGCTCACTGCCTGGTTTCTTTTGCTTCTGACTGGTTTATTGATACCAAGAAGTAAAAGGCTCCTTGAATCTGAGGATTCTGGCTCAGGTACACTGTGTGCATGGGTTCAGACTCCTCTTTCTGGGGCCACTCCAGGCTTATTTTTCCCTTGCCCTTGCTTTCTCCTGTTGCACACTCAGACAGGACATTTAACTGCTTGCTTTTCCCTAGGGCTTTTCTGAGTAGACTGAAGGATCCTTGAGGAACGGTAGTTTTCCATCATGCCATTGGGTGGGCTGTCCTTGATCGATAGCTCTGCCAGATGAGAACCTTTAAGAAGTGCCCTTCTTCTTTTAGGGGACTTAGATCATAGTGGAGTCAAGGTGACTTCTCCATTCTTCCCCATGCTTCTGTGTCAATGCTCATAAAGAATTTCCATACCTGGTTCAGATCTAGAGACCTTCCTGAGTGTGAATATGCTAGAACCTACTCTGGTTGGCACTAATTGGGGAAAATAGAAAAATTCTTAGGAAAAATAATCAACTGTAACCAACAGATCAAATGAACAACAACAAATAGCCACAAATCTGCTTCTAAATGAAGAATATTTTATAATTATCAAAAAAAGAAAAAAATGGTTTCTAGAAATGTAATGTTGCTCTCTTTTACTTGATATTCAGATTTTTACTTGATATTCAGATTTTCCAGTACATTTTCAGCTCAAAAATTATTGGAAGAAAATGACAATCTAACCTCCATTAGTGAAACACAAAACAGTATTTGGGCCTTTTTATTGTCAAGACTTCACAAATAGGAAAGAGTGTATTAAAGAGCATAGAGACGCCGTCTGTAGCATCTCCCTTGGGCTGAGTTCCTTTATAAAGGCCTTGCAGATTCTAGTTTTCAGAAATCTTTTAAGCTGAGCATGTTTCAGAACTGATCTTTGCCTCCTCAGTGATCTTAAGCAAAATTATGAAAATGTTCCCAAATCCTGATTTTATAACACAGGAAATACTGACAGTGATGCTTCAGGAGGTTAATGATGGTCTAATTATCTTGCACCAATAAGGAAAAAGAGTCAGCCTTTTGGCAAGATTGTGTCAGAACTAGTCAGATAATATAGATATTTCTACCTCCACACATTTTCTAAAGGGGGATGTAGCCTCTTTAATTAAATGTTATATGAATACATTTCAAACAGATCCAAACACAGGGCAAACTCTGTTTCAGAACTGCTGTTCCTGCATTTAAAATGTATTTGAAATGTAATTAAAAAAAAGATAATGGGAAAGAAAAACTAAAATAACTTGAAACAAGCAGAATATAGTAGCTCATCATTACACTAATATATCAAACAATGTGATCTTAGCTTAATTATCCCCTTTGAGAGTTGAGAAAACTAAGCACAACCTTCAATTTACAGCTGTTTGGTGCCGGGAACCTGAATTATTATTGAAGGAGAAGGGGGGAAAAAGTTTATTTATTGTGACCTCCACTCAGTTTTTATTCATTGTGGAGAATCTGTATATTCACAAATGAGGGCTATTCATCCTTAGACCACAGCATTCTTCAGCTGTCCAGGCCTCCATCAACTGCACATCTCCAGCTTTTGTGTTCATCTCGAAGGCTCTTCATCCAGATTGTTCATCATCTTGATGGTTGAGCTTTATCTTGCTTTTGTGCAGCTGCATTCCGCTTATCCAAAGTGCTGAGGGAGACAGGGAGAAGGAGAGAAAAAAGAGCGAGCGAGCGAGCGAGCAAGCGGAGAGAGTAAGTAGGAGAGGGCAGGAGAATAGAAAGGAGAAAAAGCAATGGCCGGTGCACATATGAGGATAATTTGTAGTTTCTCAATAATAATATTAAAAAAAAAGAGGACAGGCTAATTACTGGCTTAACTAGGGCAGCCTGTGGATCTTCATGTCAAAAGGACTGCCGTAATTATTTGCCATCAAAGCACATTCATATTGTGGCACAAAAGAAGGGCCTTTTGCAAATGGATCTTGCTAATAAACAGGGCTGAGAGGAGCATTATGTGTCTCCCTGGTTGCAGGCACATTAACACAGTGACATGGAGCATAACTCGGGGCCTGAGGAACAAAACACCAGAACGATAATTATGCCCATCCCCTCCCCAGCCTCCCTCGCCTTTCCCTTTGTGTTGGATGAGGAAGCAGAACACGACCTATTGGAGGGCCCAAGGCAGGCTATTAGTGACCCCTGAGCCCTGACAAGGTGCCTCTGTTCTTTTAAAAGCCTGCCTCTTGATGTCAGGAGGGTCACGTGGACCAGCCTGCTCAGCTCGAAATGGTCCAGCAAACACTTCAACCTTAAAGACACCTGGAAGGTCATGACCAGTTTAATGCAGATGAAGACGGCAGACACAAGGCTCTGTCGAATCCTGAGGCAGAAGTTTCCCCCTCGCTCTTTTCTTCTTCTTTGTCCACACTTGCTCATGTATGTAAGTCCTCAAAACTAAATTCAGGGGCAGAAAAGTTCCCTCTGTTAGGGTCTTAGCTGGGGTGGGGCCGGGGCAGAGGGGGAGGTGAATGCAAATTCAGCACCATGGATTAAGGTACTTCTGGCAGATATAAACACACTGATTTCCCACAGGTAGGGGTCACTGAGGGGAGCAGAGTGCTGCCTTTCTTGCTTCTTACTAGGCAGGTGGTGAGAGGTTCATCAGCAATAGAAAGTCACCTGTGAGCCCAGTCTGCCCGATTCTGATTCTGGTAGCCACTGGAGCTGCAAGCCATCTCTGAAGGCTCCTGGCTTGCTCTGGTTTCACACAGAGCAGTTGATAATAAGGAAAAGAGCCAGTAATTAGCTTGGAAAATGTACCTGAGACGATCAGGATTCCCTTTCCTTCTTCTTCCCTTTCCCTCTTGCCACTTTTCTGTGAGAGAAGGCTGTTCTGAAATGGAGGGGCCATCCAGAACCCAGCCTGTGGGGGAGAGTACTCTATTTTACATGCACTAGAAGCAAACCGGATCCCTATTAAGTCTTATTTTACCAGCAGAGAAATTAAGGGTGACAATTTGCATTGCAAAACGATTCTCGCTTCGCAAATGTGGGCTTTCCTGAGTATTTAAATATTTAATTATTTGAAAGGTTGGAGGTTGATGAACTTCAAGTTAAAAATGTTATGAGCCATTTCTAATGAAGGCTCTACTAGGAATGAGAAACAATGAAAGATGTGTATCTGTGAAAAAAGGGATTAAGGGCTTTTAGGATTTGATTTAACTGTGCAACAGTGTGTCCTCTGTCTGAAGAAGATTGAGTTTAGGAAAGTAACATTCTTAGATTGTAAATCTCCCAATAGTTAATCAATCAATCAATTTCTCTCTCTTCTTACTTCTCCCCTCCTCTCCCTCTTTCCCTTCTTTCCTCCTTCCCATCCTTCTGCCTCTTTCCCCTTGCTCCCCCCTCTCTGTTTCTCTCCAGATAATCTTCACATAAAGGGATTGGGGTAGTGATATACTAATTACAGACAAAAATTTCAAACTATTAATAGTGTAAAGCAAAAAAAAAAAAAAATGTTGACACCACACTGTTCTTTTTATTTCTAATCTTGACTCTTTCTCTGGAACCTTAAACTCCTATATCCAACTGTTGTCAAGAGACAAGACCGCTTTCATATCTAGTAGACATCTCTTACTCAACATACTCAGAATGGAACTCTTGATCTGACAGTGCTCCCCCTCTTCTCCCCCAAATTGCTCTATTCACAGTTTTCCTAACATCAGCAGATGGCTGCTACAACCTTCTGAGGCTTCCGTCAAAAACCTGGTAATCATTCATGTCTCCTTTCTTTCTCTTACTGCATCCAGTTTGAGACACCATCACCTCTTACCTCCACTATTTCAGTAGCATCCTAACAGCTCTTGCACCCTTTCATCCCCTCCTAACTTGCCAACCAGAGTGGTTCTTCTAAACTTTCCTGGTTCTTCTAAATATGTCACAAGTTTGTGAAAAATGTCCAGGTGGTTCTGACTTTATCTCCTACTTTTCCTTCCCTTGATCATTCTGTTCCAACCGCAGTGCCCTCTAATTTTTCCATGAACATATAGTGAGAGTACACCCCTCTTAGTTCACTCAACTCGCTGACCCTCAAAGTCAGCTGTCAGAACTTACTTGCTCAGTAAAGTCTACCCTAAGTAACCTGTTTAAGCCTGTACCTGCCCACTACCTCCCTGGATCCCTCATGCCCTGGATGCATTTTTTTAAGTCAAATTTGAACATACTATGTAATTTTTATTTAGTTATTCTTTTGTTGTTCATTTTTGTCACATGAGCTTTAAGTTGGTAAAGACCTGTTTTTTATTCACTTATATGTTGCTAAGTACCTAGAATAGTGTCTAAAATAGTAAATGCTTAGTAAATATTTGTGTCACGAATATTTAATAAATGAATTGGTAAAATTTAAGAAAATAGAGACCTAGAGTAACGATTTAAAGATTTAAAAGAAAATAAAAACTCAGAAATTTTCAGAAAGAAGAGCAAATCTTGCTATAATAAAACAGATCTAGAATGAGAACACAGGTCACTAGATTACTTTTAATATATAGTTTTTGTAGAGCTTTCATCTTCAGTTCCTTATCAGGGGTTAAGGGGGAGCTGCAAGTTCCAACCCCCTAATCACTGTGTCTCTGCTGATCAGCCCCACCTGAGGCCTCCCAGGGGCCTCACCCTAAATCACCTCATTAGTATAAACTCAGATGTATTTACAAGGAGCACTTTATGTGTAACATTGTTCTCCACCCTCCCAAGTCATCTCCAACAAGGGCTGTTGTTCAACTGCTAAGTTGTGTTCAACTTTTTGTGACCCCATGACTGCAGCACTCCAGACTTGCCTGCCCTTCACCATCTCCCAGAGCTTGCTCAGACTCATGTCCATTGAGTCGGTGATTACATCCAATTATCTCACCCTCTGTTGCCTGCTTCTCCTCCTGTCCTCAATCTTTCCCATGGCTACTTCCACTCTGTCATTGAAGCCAATAGAATGAGACCGAGTTCAGCACAGAAGGGAAGGATAGGTTTATTCTTTTATTAGAGAATGAACAGAGTGTGGTAGAACAGGGTCTTCCTCCCAAAAGCTGTGGACAGATGGGACTTCTTTACAGGGATCTCAGGACCCGGGGAGGAGGGGAGCTCTGTCAGGGCTGGCGCAGGTGTGCTCACTCTCATGGTGCTGTGTGTAGATTTTCTGCACATGGCCCGCTGCTGCCATCTTGAAATGAGGTATTAAGCACAGAACTTGTTTGCAGGCCCGGTGGAGATGAGATGCCAGCCAAGTCATTTTGCACCAGGAGCTCTGGACTCGAGTGCTGGGTACAAGGCCTCTACAGGCAGCCTCCTGTGAGCAAGTGAAACTAGACAGAGCACAAAGGAAAAAAATGTTAGACTTAGTTTATTGGGCTGGAAAATCACTGCAGATGGTGACTGATACCTTGAAATTAAAAGAGACTTGCTCCTTGGAAGGAAAGCTATGACAAAACTAAACAGTGTATTAAGAAGAAAAGATATCACTTTGCCACCAAAGGTCTGTATAATAAATGCTATGGTTTTTCCAGTAGTCATGTATGGATGTGAGAGCTGGACCATAAAGAAGGATGAGCACCAAAGAACTGATGCTTTCGAACTGTGGCGCTGGAGAAGACTCCTGAGAGCCCTTGGATGCAAGGAGATCAAACCAGTCAATCCTAAAGAAAATCAACCCTGAATGTTCATTGGAAGGACTGATGCTGAAGCTGAAATTCCAGTCCTTTGGCCACCTGATGTGAAGAGCTGACTCACTGGAAAAGACCCTGATCCTGGGAAAGATTGAAGGCAGGAGAAGGGGATGACAGAGGATGAGATGGTTGGATGGCATCACCAACTCAATGGACATGATTGAGCAAACTCCTCATGGGAGATGATGAAGGACAGGGAAGCTTGGTGTGCTACAGTCCATGGGGTCGCAAAGAGCCGTACATGACTTAGTGACTGAACAACAACAGGCGTGGGGAAGGAGGGGAGTTCCTTCAGGCCTGGCACAGGTGTGCTCAATCCCACAGTGCTGGGCACAGCATCTCTGCACACGACCCGTTGCCGCCATCTTGAGTCAAGGTATTAAGCACAGAGCTTCTTCATGAAACCAGTGGAACTGCAATGTCAGCATGGTCATTTTTGAACCAGGAGCTCGGGGGTCAAGTGCCCGGTACAAGGCCTCTGCACCCAGCACCCTGTGAGCAAATGAAACTAGACAGAGCACAAAGGAAAAAAAAGGTTAGATTTTATTTTATTATCCGGATTCCATTTTTATCTCCTGGGAATTGTTAATGGGCTTTGCCAGTGACACTGTCACTCAGGAAAGGGGTTTGGGAGCTTTGTGCCAGAAATGGGGGGACAAAGACCAAGTGTATTTCTCACTGTACCCCAGTTCCTGGGTAACTGCAGCCTCTGTCAGCAACCTGGAGAATAGTAGCAACTTCGTGAATTAGCTTACTCTGCTATTGCGAAGGAGAAACATTTGTTAGCTTAAGTAAAACCTGAATTAATTACAACTGTTTATGAAAATAGTGACTAAGGAGGCCTTTAGTATACATTTGTGAAAGGTGAAAATCTCAAAGACTCATGAAATTCAAGCCCCGTTTTTGTTCATCAGTACTAGTTGTAGTAATAAAAGCAGATACTTTGGTTTAACTGAATGATGATACAGGAAAAAATAAGCATTCAAATGAATGCTTTTGCAAAATTTGGGCTTTCTTCTGAGTTATTTCTGAACAAATGGAGTGTGTGGTTGGGTGGACAAGCAAGACTAGAAAATGCAGCTAAGGGTGACTCTCCTGTGAAGATGTTCTTTCATTTTTCCCTCTTTTGTATTACTTCAGGAGAAGCTAAGGACTGATGCTGAAGCTGAAATTCCAGTCCTTTGGCCACCTGATGTGAAGAGCTGACTCACTGGAAAAGACCCTGATCCTGGGAAAGATTGAAGGCAGGAGAAGGGGATGACAGAGGATGAGATGGTTGGATGGCATCACCAACTCAATGGACATGATTGAGCAAACTCCTCATGGGAGATGATGAAGGACAGGGAAGCTTGGTGTGCTACAGTCCATGGGGTCGCAAAGAGCCGTACATGACTTAGTGACTGAACAACAACAGGCGTGGGGAAGGAGGGGAGTTCCTTCAGGCCTGGCACAGGTGTGCTCAATCCCACAGTGCTGGGCACAGCATCTCTGCACACGACCCGTTGCCGCCATCTTGAGTCAAGGTATTAAGCACAGAGCTTCTTCATGAAACCAGTGGAACTGCAATGTCAGCATGGTCATTTTTGAACCAGGAGCTCGGGGGTCAAGTGCCCGGTACAAGGCCTCTGCACCCAGCACCCTGTGAGCAAATGAAACTAGACAGAGCACAAAGGAAAAAAAAGGTTAGATTTTATTTTATTATCCGGATTCCATTTTTATCTCCTGGGAATTGTTAATGGGCTTTGCCAGTGACACTGTCACTCAGGAAAGGGGTTTGGGAGCTTTGTGCCAGAAATGGGGGGACAAAGACCAAGTGTATTTCTCACTGTACCCCAGTTCCTGGGTAACTGCAGCCTCTGTCAGCAACCTGGAGAATAGTAGCAACTTCGTGAATTAGCTTACTCTGCTATTGCGAAGGAGAAACATTTGTTAGCTTAAGTAAAACCTGAATTAATTACAACTGTTTATGAAAATAGTGACTAAGGAGGCCTTTAGTATACATTTGTGAAAGGTGAAAATCTCAAAGACTCATGAAATTCAAGCCCCGTTTTTGTTCATCAGTACTAGTTGTAGTAATAAAAGCAGATACTTTGGTTTAACTGAATGATGATACAGGAAAAAATAAGCATTCAAATGAATGCTTTTGCAAAATTTGGGCTTTCTTCTGAGTTATTTCTGAACAAATGGAGTGTGTGGTTGGGTGGACAAGCAAGACTAGAAAATGCAGCTAAGGGTGACTCTCCTGTGAAGATGTTCTTTCATTTTTCCCTCTTTTGTATTACTTCAGGAGAAGCTATCCTAGAAAACATAAGAACATTTTGAGGGAAAATCTAAAAGTCTTTATTTTCTGTGGGCTAACATATTACAGAATGGGGATTGGTGGCATGTTGTGACATGTGCTTAATACTGACCCTGTTTTTCCTTAAGTTTGAGTTTGTATTTGGTTCTCTGTTCATGTTTTCAACTCCTGGAAATGTTACTGTCCAAGGTCATTTACTTTGCTTTAAAATCATGATATTAACTTGGGGAACATGCTTTGATTAAAGTGTTTATTGATACTAGCAGGTGCAGAAGAATCTTTGTTAAAGAAACAATACGATCTCTTCTTTGAAGGTTTGAATGTAGAACTAATCAGGGCCCCTAGTGTGGGCCTGAGCGTCTTCAGCTGGGCTAAACAATCTTCCTAGGCTGTGTGTTCAGAGACCCTCCCACAAACAAAGCGGGGTTTCTTTTCCCCTTCTATAGCTTTCCTATAGCCAAGTGGAATGTGTCACATAATTGTTTCCATAAGGAGAGGCCTCATTCTGTGTCTGAATCCTTTATGCCCGTAAGTCCCTGAGCCTGCTTTTCTAGAAAGCAATGTCCAGAAAGTCAGTGACACAGCCCAAAACCTCCTACAAAAGACAGAAGTAAGTAAGAGCTCCAACATGTAGTGTGTGGATCAAAAATGAGTCACATAGAATAGTTACATTTAGATCTATAGACTAAGCTACTCATTAACATCATCAAGCAATATGGCTGTATTTATTCTTTAATGAAAGCTGACCCCCACAGAATTTGAGAAAGACTATTATTTAGCTCAATATTTTAGGGTAAAGCTTTTTGTTTTTGTTACAGCAGTGGATAAAATTAATATTTACTCTTTTCTTGGAGGGTGATATGTACATTTATGTCCTCTTTGCCCATAATTAAACCTAAATATACACACATGCCACACATATACACATATACAAATGCGGATATACAAAAAGATGTATGCATATTAGTACATATGTGTGTTTATACAGAACAATATACATGTTATGTGAGATATATATATGCGCATTTATATATTCAACTTTTTAAATTTGAAAATTTTTAAAATCATTTTAAAAATAGAAATGCAGTTGATTTACAATGCTATACCAATCTGTATATTTAAAATACGACAATTCCCAGGACTTTCAACAAAGTCTGCAGAATGCTTATAATTTGTATTGTTTTTTATGCCTGTCATGTGATAGAAAACATTTTTTTCTTAAAACATTAGCTTTTCATATGCAAGTGATATATGTTTACTCTAGAACATTTGGGAGATATAGGAAAGTAGAAAGAAGGAAATAAAAACCATACTAAAACCATGTAATACCACTATTTAAAGAAAATCATTATTACTTTTTTTTTCTAAGCATGCTACTTTTTAATTTTGATTGTCCTCAACCTATTATTCTCTTAAGATGAAAATGATATATCTCTATATGAAACAAACAAATTGTTGTAAAATTTGTTTACTTATTTTGATATTCTAAGATAAAGCACAATATTCTGTTGTTCAGCAAATTTCTTTCTCTGAAGCACATGCCCTTTCTCTCTCTAACATTCATCCAGCAACCATCCATCCATCTATCTTTCCCATTGATACTTACAGATATTCAAGGATTTTCTTCAGTTTTCTTTAAGATTTTGGCCCAGTGAGTTTTATTGTCTAACCAATCTCCTAGGCCTTCTTAAATCCCACTTGATAATATACTAAAATGCTGCTGATATATTTTTCCTTGGTGTTCTTTTATCCTACTATCGTCTCACCTTCAGTCCTTAGTGACTCATCTGAATGGCTTGGATTTTAATGTTACTATTCAGTTCAGTTCAGTCACTCAGTCGTGTCTAACTCTTTGCGACCCCATGAATCGCAGCACATCAGGCCTTCCTGTTCATCACCATCTCCTGGAGTTCACTCAGACTCACATCCATCGAGTCCATGATGCCATCCAGCCATCTCATCCTTGGTCGTCCCCTTCTCTTCCTGCCCCCAATCCCTCCCAGCATCAGAGTCTTCTCCAATGAGTCAACTCTTCTCATGAGGTGGCCAAAGTACTAGAGTTTCAGCTTTATCATCATTCCTTCCAAAGCAGTCCCAGGGTTGATCTCCTTCAAAATGGACTGGTTGGATCTCCTTGCAGTCCAAGGGACTCTCAAGAGTCTTATCCAACACCACAGTCCCAAAGCATCAATTCTTTGGCGCTCAACCTTCTTCACAGTCCAACTCTCACATCCATACATGACCACAGGAAAAACCATAGCCTTGACTAGACGGACCTTAGTCGGCAAAGTAATGTCTCTGCTTTTGAATATACTATCCAGGTTGGTCATAACTTTTCTTCCAAGGAGTAAGCGTCTTTTAATTTCATGGCTGCAGTCACCATCTGCAGTGATTTTGGAGCCCCAAAAAATAAAGTCTGACACTGTTTCCACTGTTTCCCCATCTATTTCTCATGAAGTGATGGGACCGGATGCCATGATCTTCGTTTTCTGAATGTTGAGCTTTAAGCCAACTTTTTCACTCTCCTCTTTCACTTTCATCATATCTCATCCTTGGTCGTCCCCTTCTCTTCCTGCCCCCAATCCCTCCCAGCATCAGAGTCTTCTCCAATGAGTCAACTCTTCTCATGAGGTGGCCAAAGTACTAGAGTTTCAGCTTTATCATCATTCCTTCCAAAGCAGTCCCAGGGTTGATCTCCTTCAAAATGGACTGGTTGGATCTCCTTGCAGTCCAAGGGACTCTCAAGAGTCTTATCCAACACCACAGTCCCAAAGCATCAATTCTTTGGCGCTCAACCTTCTTCACAGTCCAACTCTCACATCCATACATGACCACAGGAAAAACCATAGCCTTGACTAGACGGACCTTAGTCGGCAAAGTAATGTCTCTGCTTTTGAATATACTATCCAGGTTGGTCATAACTTTTCTTCCAAGGAGTAAGCGTCTTTTAATTTCATGGCTGCAGTCACCATCTGCAGTGATTTTGGAGCCCCAAAAAATAAAGTCTGACACTGTTTCCACTGTTTCCCCATCTATTTCTCATGAAGTGATGGGACCGGATGCCATGATCTTCGTTTTCTGAATGTTGAGCTTTAAGCCAACTTTTTCACTCTCCTCTTTCACTTTCATCAAGAGGCTTTTTAACTCCTCTTCACTTTCTGCCATAAGGGTGCTGTCAATTAAACCTTTTTAAATCTGTTACTCTGAATTTTTCCTATAGTCCATGCCTCCCATGCCTTCAGGTTAGTTCGCTTCTGTCAAGATCCTTTCATCTTAACACCCATTCTTAACCTCCCTTTTATAATCATTTCCCCCCATCTGACATGGGCACAACAGTCATTTCAAATGTAGTTGAAACAACATTTCAACTTAATGATTCTATCTCACAACTTCAGTTTATTATTGACTTTGTCCCCCTCCAAGTCCAGATCAACCCAAACACCCTTCTCTCTTTTCTTGCCAATGCTGAGGGAAATCTTGTGATTTCATTGGTTGATAAAAATTTATGATTTCCAACCTCAGCTGAACTTTTAAAGCTGCTGAAAATAACTTTTTTAATGGCAAGTTAACTTCTTTCCATTCCTTTCTGATACTGTTGTTCCTCTGTGTCTGGGAGTATTGCATCTGAGGATACAACTGACCACGGATGGAAAATATTTGGGGAAATATTCCAGAAAGTTTCATAGAGCAAAACTTGAGTCTGCTGCATGCTGCAACTGTTTGCATAGTATTTACATTGTATTAGGTATTGAAAGTAATCAGGAGATGATTTAAAGTCAATGGAAGGATGTGCATAGATTATAAGCTTATACCATTTCATATAAGGGACTTGATTATCCAAGGATTTTGGTGTCCTGAGGGTGTCCTGGAACCAATCCCTGGACTATTTTATCATTTCTTTAAGCAACAAATTCTGTCCTTAGCCTCCTTTCTTTTAGTGGGCAGCCTGCAAGGTCATGGATGGCAGTCTGGTATGGTGGAAAAAATGATGAACTCTGGACTTTACTAAGTTAGAATTCTGGTTTCACCATTTACCATCTGTGTGAACTTGGCCAAGTTGACTTTAGTCCTAAATTTTAATTTCCTTATTTTGAAAACCTTACTTATGTCATAGGACTTGTCAAGAAAATTCAATGACATTCTATGTTTAAAGAACTCAGAAAACAATAGATCCTCTATTGTAGCGAATACAATTTTTGTTAGGTAGCAGGGCTTCCAATATTCTTCTCCATTTAAAGTTTATGTATATCTTTGTCCTTTCTTACTCCTTCCCTATTTGTCTGGAAGAAGATATAGCAGCTCCTTAGAAGATGAAGCCCTGGGGCAGCAGCCTGCATTCTGGACCATTTCTCCAACTAGTCTCAATCTTTCTTGCATCTTCAGTTTGGGTGGCCACAACGTCTTCCTCCTGTAAATATCCAGTCTCTCTCATGTTTTCCTTTTCACAGATACTTCTTGAAAACAACCATACTTTCTGAAAACAAGTTTATTCATAGCTCACAAATGTACTCTTCTTATTCTCAGTCCCGTCTTCCATGGCATCTCCTTAATTCTTTACTGAAACTGCTTGCAAAACAGCTTGCAAAAGTTCCCAGTGTCTCCTGATTGGCAGTTCCAGTTGGGGCTGGGCCTCAGGTTTCAGCCCAGCTCCAAGACTGCATTCGCAAGAAGCATGATAGAGGGGGGCACATCACCATTACCGTGCTTCTGTTAGACTTTATTTCAACTCATACTAAAGCATAATCACATTCTATTGTTACAGGGTTCTGTCTGTCTCACTTGATGAATAATGCACATCTTGAAGAGAAGGACTGGACTTTGGTTTTATTCCTAAATGCAAACCGAGGGATACACAACACACACATCCTTGTTGACTCCAAAGAATATCATCTTGAAGAGAAACTTGACAGAAAAAGATTGCCCTTATGTATACCCTGAGGTTCCTAAATGCTAAGAATGGGCATCTTTTCAGGTTTAGTGAGTGTTACCAAAACATTTCTGACATTGCTATATAAGCCAGTTAGTCAGCAAATGTTTATTTATTGACATTGCTAGGTACTGTCATGAGTAATGGGAATTTGGTTCTGAATATGACCCAAGATAGAAATAGCCCCTGCCTTTTGGGGCTGGTTGAAGATTCCAGGATTTGAATTCTGTACATGTATCCCTCCTCATATGACATATTAAACACTTGAATTTTACAGCTTTACAATTAGAACTCTTTGGAGAAGAGAATTACACTAGAAATTTTTATAATTTTTCACTTGGGTAGAAAATATATTTCTTTCCAAATTCATCTGGAGCCAGGGATTGATTTAGTGAATTCGATTTAAATTTCAACATTTAGATTATTTTTGACTTCCACATAAAAATGACAGCATAATACGGGAAGATGTGTCCTTATTATTTAAATACTGGATACCTGTAAACTTAGTCAAGCCCCTATATTAAGGTTTTGTGCAGATGGCATAGGTCTAACAAGAAGTCATAAACAATGGGAAAACATATCCAGATTGGAAAGTTATACTTTTTAAAGGTCTTCTGTTTATAACAAATTATGGGGGAATAAAATTTCCACTCTGAAAGGATGAGCTTTAAAAACAGTCTTTAAAGTATATATGTATAAACAGAAGTAGTCTATCATTGCTTCAAACCTCAATATGTGATTTTCCATTCTGAGGTTTTTATTCTGAGATTCCTGTATATATGTATGAGTGTATATATATGTGTATATATATATATATTATAATGCAGTAGCCTGCTATTTATTGAACAAGAGATATATTTGAAATATCCTTATCAAGATTGTTATGTAACGTGAAAAACTGAGTACCTTACTTTGAAAATGTTTAAGACGATGTAATACATTATCAGTGCAAGATGATACTGCAGTTTGTTTTGAAACAGGTGTTGTTGCTGGAATACAAAACATTAATCATTGCCACTAGATTTTAAAATATATATATATAATCAGAAAAGAAATATGATAGGATCACTCCCAGCCAGAGTGCTGGAAGAACTGAAGCCACCTGTTATCTTCCAGTTGATAAGTTTGAATGAGTGTCAATATTATCATGTCTTGGAACACTTTAAGCAGTGACCCTTTTACCATTTCTTCTGTGTTGCCCATACTTTTATTGTCTTTTTCCCTGTCTTTGCTTTTCAGTTCTACTTTTTCAACAGCTTGGGAACAGCAAAGTTTTATGAGACTTTGGCCATTGAGATCTGGGGGTGATGACTAAGGGGATTGTATTTTTCACTTCTAATTTCACAACAGCTTGAACAGAAAAGTCAGCCTTGTAGATGCTCAACAGATACTTGTAAGAGTGATTGGAGGGGCATGATTGCTTTTAAGTCTGCATAGTTCTTGTGGACTGAATTCATGGTGCATTCCCATTTGAAGTTTACCTTCTCCATTCTCCTCTTCCTATTCTCTAAAGAAGAATGGCCATCCTATGATTCCACAGAGACTGTCCAAGGCTCTGAGAGATGGTCCTTAGAGAAGTTATGGCTTTGATACAGTGTATTTTCAGTCTCCTTAGACCCATGCCCTGTCCAGCTAGGCTCTCCTTCTTTCCCTGTGTTTTCTGTTCATTTATTTATTTTACTTCTTAAGATGATTTTGCGGGAAATTTTGAACTGAACTAAAGGGGGAGCTGTCTACCTCAGTTAGTTTCAGGTGTTGGTCATCAGATGGGGAAGAAGATGACTGAGGCCAGTTAGGGTTTCCTGGAACCTCTTGAAATCAATCAAATTATGCCGCTGCACTTTCTACCAACAGGTTACTCAAGTCCTAAAACTGAGGAGATACTGTTTGATACTGAATCAGGGAAATTCCACAGGGACATGGATTGGGATTTTCATTATTTATTAAAATAAAAAAAATAATATATTTTTATAGCAACTCTGTATTCTGGCTCCCTATTAAGCCTATTCATATATTTGGGCAATGGTCCAGATTGGAAACTCACCCTTTACTCAAGCACCCACAATTGATTGAGTCAGGATTCTCAGACCAGGGGCTGTTTGTCTCTGATAGCAAATGGCAGTCATCAGGTCCATGGTGTACCTAGAAAAAGCTGGGAAATGTACACCTCATGTAACTGTCTTGTAGAAAATAATTTGCCCAGACATTTTCATCTTTGAAAGAATGTAGATTTATAGGCTTGATTTCTTAATCAGGGTGAACTTTTGTTAATGTTTCATGGCTAGCATATATATGGTCATGCCATGGACCCAGTGGTGATATTAGTAATAAAGACAATATTATTAATATCACTACATCAATATAAGAAGAGTTATAGAGTTAACATTTGTGAGATGAGAAAAAAGAAAAATCCCAGGTTAATAGTTGCCTTCACTGCCATTAATTCTCTCGTTGGCAGTATTTTATACACTCATATAGTTTACATATCAGGACTAGTATTTGGTGAGGGTAATCAAAGACACACAAAAACAACCAGTTGCTTCTTTCTTCTTCTTTTTTTTTTTTAAGCTTTTCATTTCCCCACCTTCTCCTTATGATAGAATTTTATTATTTCTTTGAAACTCTGAATCAGCCTCTGGCAGGGGGCTGTGTCCTTTTAGAGCCAAAGTGTGGTATTTGAACTTTGCTATCACATAACACTTTCTGAGGCTGCTTGTCTGAAATGACTTAATTTGCACTGCAGAACCAGGGCTGAATCCGCAAATACTCCAAAAAGCCACAGTGAGCTGGGGCAGCAGACCTATTACTAATTTTTTATTAAAGTCCCTGAGGCACCCAACACAGGGCCCCAAAGCAGCTTTAATAATAGACAACATACAGCAGATTTTTCTTGTATTGCCATGTAATCAAATCTGAGGCTGCTGTTCACTTTCTTTGTTTTACCTAGAGGACCAGCTTCCAATTTAGTTGTGGCCTACTCTAAACTGATTTTTCATTGTAATTAATGCCTACTTTGGCCTCAGCTACTTACACAACTTTCCATTAGAGGTTTGCAGCCATCCGCTGAGTATTTTACTAAGTTACCCTCACAGACCTGCTATAGCTGCAATTTTGGTAAAGTCTTTCTTTTTATTATTATTATTATTTTGCAAAGAATTTTTAAATTGCTTAAATAGTTAAAAAAAATTTTCCTCCTCTCTATAGTATAATCTATTAAAATATTTGGGCAATGGTCCGCACATAAACACAATGGTCCAGTTTGGGAAAACACACACCCACACACACACACCTGCACACACACCCTCCCTCAGGCTTTAAATGGTTTCAGAAAGGCTAGTGGAACTTATTTAGATCCAGGGTCTGCTGTGGCTAATTTTCTGTCTGTGTTTTGTGCTTGTCCATTTCCTCTGAAATAGTACCTGAGGTTTAAAGTTCCTCAGCAGAGGATGTTAGGAGACCTCTGCAAACATTCAGGCGGCAGCCTTCCCACTACTAACCTTAAAAAAGATTATGGCACTGGGCCCAGGGTCAGATTGAATAGATGAAAAAGTATATACCATGCCTTTGCTGCCCTCTGAACCTTTCCTCTGTTCGCTGGGCTGACATTTTCAGTGACTTTTCCTAGAGCCTTGTTTAGACTGTCTTCCTAGAAAATTCTGGATCTCTTTACTACCCATCTTTTCTCACCGCCACCCACCCTCAACCCTTGGCATTACCGCATCACGGAGAACAACTGTCAGAAATTAGAGCCGTCTGGCTCTTTGGATGTTCCTCTCTCAACCTGAAGATGTTTTTAAGAGGACCTGTGAGTTAGTGAGGGCAAGTTTGTGGGACAATTCCTTTAAAGGCTTTGTCTAAAAATAGCCTGAAAAGAAATTACGAGATGTTTGTGTAGTTTTTAACTTTCACATTATAAGCATGAGTAGTTTACCCTGTGGGACTGATAGGGAGATCTACTTTCTGGTAATGAGAAGTGGATTTCCTTGTTTTAGCTGATGCAAGTTACAAAAATTCTGCTAACCAACTGGCAGGATAATTTCCTTTCAAATCTTTAGTAGTTATTTTTCCTTGGATAACAGTTTGCACTGTTAGAGGATGCTGTCAGCCTTTTAAGTAGCATTTACGGGCTCTTGATCACATCAATCTACAATTTGAGTTGAAATTGAAAAGTACACAAAGACTTAATGAAAACCTCTATCTAGGCTGTGGTTAACTGTCAACAACTGGGTAATGTTTTATGAAGGAGAACACATTTGCAGGTTAGGGAAGGTAAGGTTGAGGTCTGCTTACCGCTCCATTGCTTGTTTATTGAACAAATAAGGCCTGCTGGTCCTCAATAGTTGGTGTGTCCTCATCAAACTTAAGTCAAGTCCTCCTCTCTTTTTCCCAGCCCAGATCCTCAGGCATCAAAAGACAACAGAAGTGCCCCTGTAAGGCACTTGATAGTTTCATTGGTCATCATTTACATGAGAAGTGAGACTTAAAGAGGCTGATTTGCATGTGAGGCTTAAGAAGTCAGGTGGTGTGTCTGTATTCATACCTCATACATCTTATGTTAGTGTTCATACCTATAAATCATCCAAACGCATTTAAATATAAAGTCACACTGAGAGGTGAGTAGATTTGTAATGCATCAGGTGATATGTTTTCCTTCTAAAGTAGATGGATCATAGGTAGGGTAGAATGTGCTGTTGGTTTTGAACCCTAAAACGGAATCTCAACCAAGACGGAGAACAAAAGTTCTAAAGGTTTGGTTAAGAAAAATTCTGTTTCATTGTGAATGTTACTCCTCTGTTTTCCCCAAAGTCTTCCCCTTGCATACATGATCGAAATGATATCTCCTGCCTGCTTTCTGGCTGTGATAGCCCAGGCATACCTTTACTCACTCAGCAGTTTCCTCTCCCACCTGTCATTAGCACTCTGCCACCGTTTCACCTTGGCCCAAAGACCCCTCCATCCACTGCATACCAACTGACTCCAGTTTTAAAGAATTGCCTGGCAGTGAGTATCAGAGACTGCCTAGTGCCCATTCTGGCAAAGAGAGACAGCCCTCTTCCTCTTTCCTTTACAAATATCAAGATGATTTTAATATTATACCCTACTATGTACTGTGTCTGTCTGGTTTTAGAGCCTCTTAAAAGAATAATTGGTAATTCCTTTTAGTAGGTTTTCCCAAAATGTGTGTGTGTGTGTGTGTGTGTGTGTGTGTGTGTGTGTGTGTGTTTAAGATGCATGCTGGAGGGACTTTTTGTTTGAATCACTGGCAGATGTCTAACAAACAGTCTAAGACTGTCTAACAAACAGAACAATTGTGCATCCTACCAGGTGCCCAACCAAAATACCCCTTACGGCTTCTAAGTAGAATCAGATGAACTGAGCACAGATGCATTTTTAAATGTGAATGGAACATTTTCTTGTCTTTCTGACACAAGAGAAGATGCTAAGCATTAGGCAGGGGTTTGTTTGTGACTGTAGTTGGCCTGGGCCACATGACGTGAATGCTGGGCTGTTCAGAGTCCTTTAATAATTCTAAGTACAACTGCAAGGGCTCTTTCATGTTAATTGGAATGACCTGGCATCACAAAATAGCTGAGCACAAAGGGACCGTAGAAGTAACCTTAATGCAACACACTCACTTTACAGATGGGGAAAATGAGACCCATAGAAATTAATAAAATTGTCAAAATTCCCACAAGCGTCGCTGAGTCATGGATTTTTGTAGAATGTAGATTCTTATAGAACGTAGACTCTTGTAGAACATAGCTTCTTGTAGAATATTCTCTCCCTCAATCTGCACAAGAAGTTTTGAGGCTTCCCTTCAAAGCCTAAGCCTAAACCAGAGACAGAAATACTGAATTTTAGAAAAGCAGTTTAAGGTATCACTTAATCTTCAACTAAGTGAAAGACTACTATGACTTTCTGAATAACTATTCTGCTAAAGTCGCTGTTTAAAATAGACTAACCATTTAAAAACTGCAACTTGATGTGGAGGAGAGCATATTACCAGGAGCCAAGGGTGTCTGCCAAACTCTAGCTAAAAGGATTAATTTTCTGGGCTGTGAAATATTGCTGTGCTTTGGGATCATCTAGAAAACTATTTAAAATGCAGATTTCCAGGCTGCTGCTCTTAGATAGGGTTGACATGGTGCCAAGTAAGCTGCATTTTATTGAATAATTGCTTTTCACTGTTTTCTATTATCTGAATAAGACAGATTATTGCCTTCATGAAGCTTTGAGTCAAACGTAAGTGTGTGTTTGAGGAAGAGGAGAAGTAACTGAACACATCATAAATGAAGGTTAAATTCAGAGATTTCTACACAAGATAAAAGGAAGATAAAATAAGCAGGTACACGGTGGTGTGGGGCTACATTTGCTAGTGTGGAAAGAGATGGCTTTTCGGGGGCTCCAATAAGGAGAAAGAATCTGCCATTTGAGAGGTGAGGGAAGAAACTTCCAAGTAGAGAGAACGGTTGTGCAAAGACCTGACACGAGGACACCTTGCGGGTGAACGATGGCCAAGAAGAGAGCGTGGACAAGGAGCAGCCATGGGCTCGGAGGGTGGACAGGGACATAGCCTGCGGTCTGTTGCATGGAGTGTGGAGTCTGAATATGGATTCCATTCTAACTGATGGGCAATTATTGAGGGGCTGTTAGCGGCAGATGATACAGTCTAATGTATGCTGTAAAAAGATGCACTTGAATATGTGTCCTGCTGTTGCTGCTAAGTCACTTCAGTCGTGTCCGACTCTGTGACCCCATAGACGGTAGCCCACCAGGCTCCCCTGCCCCTGGGATTCTCCAGGCAAGAACACTGGAGTGGGTTGCCATTTCCTTCTCCAATGCATGAAAGTGGAAAGTGAAAAGTGAAAGTGAAGTCGCTCAGTCGTGTCCCACTCTTAGCGACCCCATGGACTGCAGCCTAGCAGGCTCCTCCATCCATGGGATTTTCCAGGCCAGAGTACTGGAGTGGGCTGCCATTGCCTTCTCCTGAATACGTGTCCTGGGTGATTCTAATTCAGGGGATCCTCAAACACACTTGGAAATTCTCAACTCCTCTGTGATCTTTAGTGGTGCTCTACCTTTCTGGGCTTCCAGTTTTCTTGTTTATAAAATTCAATTTCTGACCATCCCCATGTCACAGGATCATAAAAATTAAGTGTTCCCTTGGTGACATTGTGCAAAGGTAAATTTTAAAAAAATAGGTTTTTGTTTTGCTTTTTGTCTTGATAGCTAAGCTGGGAGGCAGCTGACTAGGAGATAAATCAGAATTTGGCCACTGGGTTGGAAAAGTCATATGCTGCTGAACACCCACTTGTAACCAACTTATTTTTCTTCTTTCCAGTTTTCATTGTAAGTGGATTTCCCTTTTGTGTATGTGTGTGTTTGAGACAGATGGCAACTTTACAGCATGATGTTAGAAGAAAAAGTGTTTGGAAAGGGAAGAAGGAAGGCAAACAAGAAAAGCAAGCCTTGAATAAGCAATTTTTCTTAAAAGGAATACATTCTGGGACAGTTTATTTTTGTGATCTGCCTGGAATTTGGGGACAATGTGCTAGAATTCTCTTCTTGCCTTCAGCTGGCAGACAGCCTAAAAAAGGTGGGGACTTGGAAGAGAGACACAGTGTTTCTATTAAAATAAGACTTTATTGAAAGCAGGACCAGTGGCTAAAGTTAGTCCTTGGCTTTTTAAAGGCACTATGGCTGGGTCTACGTGAACACTGAAGTGGAGAATGGAAACTATTATCCAACTAGAGCACTTGAGCTCAAATATCTAAATACATATCTTCAAATCATTGCAGGCCAAGTGATGTGCTGCTTTTGGAAGAAAATATACGTTATTTGGATTACTTCCTTAATTCCCCACTTTATTTACGGAGTAAATATGGCCTATATTTGAGCTGAGGATGAGTTTAATGAATTCCCCTCTTCCAGAAATACTTCTCTGTAGTCTGTCTTCCATTCGATTTGGGGTTGTTACTGCTAATGGTTATAGGAAAAGCTTTCTGTGGCCTGGGGATCATCCTGGGGTCTGGTCACGTCAAGCTCTTTCCCAACATTGCAACCCTCCCTTAGGTGTATGGGACTTGCATCTAAGCCAAGTTCTGGTTCTTACAGGATCCAAAAGCAAATACTTTTCTGTCATAATCAATAGTTGTTATTTTAAAATTTTCTATTTTAGTCAACCTTAAAACTTTAGACTCATGATCAGTTCCTCATTTTCCCTATGCTTCCATCTCTGGCTGCAATTTATTGATTCTTCCCTTAACACACTTCCCAGATAACCATAGTATTCATGAATATTTATTGGGGCTTAAGATATGTAAGTTGCTGTTTTAAGTTGATGAGTTAATCCTACTAATTCTCATGATAATTTTGTTAGGTTGATACAGTTATTTCACCATTTTCAGTGGAGGAAACATAATTTGAGATGTTCAGGCACTCATTTCAGGTTGCAGAGCTCGTAAATGGTAGAGTACAAGCTTGAACCTGCAAATTAGTTACTTTAGGAGAAAACTAATTATTGTGTGATTCTTTGGGCAGGGATTTGCTAGACACTGGGAGTTCTGTAGAAGTTAGTACAAAGGGGAAACTATATGAATTAAAGCATAAAACTTTACTGAGGTGCATTAAGCACTTAATGTAAAGACTTTACATATTCATGGATGGGAAAGTTGATGACTATAAGGATGTCTATCTTCCCAAATTATTTTTATTACTGCAGTGTCAAGAAGGAGATTATTTTAATTAACAACATAGGTGTAAAATTCATTTAAAATAGTAAAAAATACACAATTATTTTATAAGAAAGAGTAAATAATTTTGTTTGATAGTGAAACCTAACTACTAAATATAAAAATCAAAACAGTATAGCTGATAGATACAGGGAGTAAAATAGATGGCCATAAACCAGAGTCAAATTCTATCAGAATGCAGATGTGATACATAGAATATCACAAATCTCCAGAGAAGGAAATAGTTGATTAATAAATGATGTTAGGGAAATCATTACAATTGGGAAATATAAAATTAGAATATTACACCTGACCTTATGCTAAAATAAATTATTAATAGTTTAAAGGGATTAACTTAGAACTATGAAGTCAATAAAGAATATGTAGGTAAATTTTAGCATATTTTGATGGGAAAAGACTTTCTTAATATAAAAGCAATCACAGGATTTAAAAATATATATGTCTAAAAATAATAACAAATATAAATGAACTTGGAAGACCTATGACATACTGAGGTAAAATCTTTGCAATAATTATGCAAGAGAAAAGGCATACTTACTATATAAAAAGTTCCTGTAAGTGGATAAGAAGAAACCTAGTCTGCTTTTATAACATGGTGAGAGTAAATATAAGTAAGCATATATATGTGTATGTATCAGTTCAGTTCAGTCACTCAGTTGTGTCCGCAATATGTGAACTGTGAGCTTCCAGATGTTCAAGCTGGTTTTAGAAAAGGCAGAGGAACCAGAGATCAAATTGCCAGCATCGGCTGGATCATGGAAAAAGCAAGAGAGTTCCAGAAAAACATCTATTTCTGCTTTATTGACTATGCCAAAGCCTTTGACTGTGTGGATCACAATAAACTGTGGAAAATTCTGAAAGA